>BDDC01000608.1:7018-36127 GCA_001662425.1 Chlamydomonas sphaeroides
TTGGGCACAAGTGTGCGGCTGCAGCTCCAGCAGGCCCCGTACGCACCTGCGCCTCGCACGCCAGCGCGGTGAACTGGAAGGTGGTCGAGCCCAGTGCGTAGCGGCAGTTGCCTCCCGTGAGGCCTACGCGAACGACGCGCGTCTCCACATCGCGAATGTCAACGTCGTACACCGGCTGAGGGGCGGAGAGCACGGCCGTTCAGGGCGCAGTGGTCGGGCAAGGGCCAGCCAACAATAGCTGGCATGTCCTGTCATGCCATGCCGAGCACGAGACCGAGATAGGTGGCCGGGCCTAGCACGACATGGAGGAGCAACACGGATTATTAATTCCACGCTTACAGTGGTCAGCTCAAAGCCACCTCCCTCCTCCAGCTGCGGGCGGCAGGAAAGGGGTGGCACACTGGTGAGCCACACTGGCACCACACGACCCACAGATTACGCGCGCTCTCTCCTCCTCACGGGCATGCAGCGGAGTTACGCCATGCCGCTTCGCCACTGGGCTCCGCTACCCCCCTCCCCCCTTCCACTGCGCTCACCACGACGCCGTATGCAGGGTCTGCAAGGGAGCGGCCGCGACCACATGACGCATGGCACCGGGGCACACGCCGTCAGCATGCAGCACCACCAGGAACATCACGTTGTGTTTGCAGTAGAGAGGTCGCTGAGAATGACAACCCAACTCACAGTTGATGACGAAGGTGTGGTTGTTGTAGCGCACCTCCATCCGCATGAGCGAGCCTGCACGAGGGGGTGGGAGTAGAGGCGGGGCCGCGTCAGTTGCTGGTCAGCAGTCTCCGCAAGCCCCCATCCAGCGGCATCACCCCGGGTGTCCCTCACCGATGCCGGCAGCCACCAGGAAGCCTCCGTCCAGGTCCGAGGTTGCGCAGCTCACGGTGCTGTTGTCGATCATGGACACGGCGCTGAGGGGCGCATGGGGCACCACAGCATGTAGGTCAGGGCGGTTGGCAGGAAGGCGAGCGGGGAGATAAGAGCTCTGCACACCCCAGCCAGTGTGGCTCACCAGACGCTGGCGTTGACGACCGGGCATCCGCGGGTCTGGTCATACCCAAAGGTGACGGGCGAGCCAGGCCACCTGTGGGGCGGGGGGTGGGGGGCAACGAATTAGAGACAAGGACGGGAGGCGCGTCAGCGGCCCTTGGGAGGAGCGAAGGGCCACTGAGGTAAGCCCCTGCCTAGGTTTTACTTATCCCTCACCTGACGTATCCCGTGATCGGCAGCGAGCTCTCGTCCAGGATGCGCACGCTCTCCGCCTCCTGCATGTGCGTCACCGCCAGCGTCTGGCTGGCCGTGGGCACCCGGTTCATGGAGAAGGTGTGGTAGATGATGCGGCCGCTGCGCAGCTTGGTGCGGGCGCTGGCAACAAGCCTGCGGGGAGGGTGGGGGCCCCAAACCAATGAAGGGTGGCGCAGGACGGAGGCAGAGTGCTGCCCCGACGTCTGGCAGCAAGAGCCCGCACCTGACGGCCTGGCCCAGGCACGACTCGGGCGCCAGGACGGGGTCGCAGCCGGGAGGGTCTGAGGCAGGTTAGGGCAGAAGGGTTGGGCGAGGCCGCACGCCATGCTGCAAAGGCTAGCTGCAGAAGCAGGACCAGGACAAGGGCCGGCATGCGCCAGCCACTGGCCCTCAGCTCCCGGGGCGCCTCCCCTCACCCGTCTGCAGCTCCAGCGCGTAAGCCCCCGCGTCATCAGTGTTCTGCGAAACCACATAGGCGCTGCCCAGCAGGCGCGCCGTGAGCCGCACACCGGGGGCGGGGGTGCCGAAACGCGTCTTGACCTGCGGCAGGCGGCGGACCCAAGTAGTGACGCATGCGCCTCGTCCCTTCATCGCCCCGTCTGCGCAGAGACCAATCCGCTCGGCCGCCGCACCTCTCCAAAGATGGTGGTGACCCACTGGATCTTGACGTCCCGGCATACAGGCTCGCTGATGAAACTGTGGGGAGGCAGGTAGGATGCGGTCTTGAAGGGTGATGCGGGAGCACCAGGGAACTGCCGTTGGTCCGCTGCCCCTTCCCTTCCATTATATCCGCACCGCTGAGTCTCCAGGGGCTTCTCGGGGTCCAGGAAGTACACCGAGCCAGCGGCACTGGTCACGATGACGCAGTAGCGGTACGTAATGCCGACCTGAAGGTGGAGCGGCAACGACCGCAGGGTGCGTCAGGCGGGGGCTGCAGGGAGGGCCTCCGTGTGACCCAGCCCGGCCTCCGCACCCGCAGGTTGTCCCGCTCAATGTCCTCCGCCACCTCGGTCTTGGCGGGCCGGTACAGCGAGCCGCACGGCAGACCAATGTTGAGCTGAAGGCGGGTCGAGAAGGATGAGGCAGCGGGAGGTCAGCGGTTTCGGGGTCAGCAGCGCGGGCCACGCAGGGCGGCCCAGGCCGGTCGGTCCCGTTAACCCTGGCAGCACCCGTGCACACCAGGCACCTACGTACCTGCGCGACGGTGGTTGTGTTCTGCGGCTGCTGGGTGATGGGGTCCAGCATGCTGCGGGTGATGGACGCCGAGCTCTCGCAAGCGCTGCCCACGGTCCAGGAAAATGTGATCTCCTTCATCTCCTGCTTGATCTCGACACCCAGCGGCTGGCCGCCAGGGTTGTCTGTGGTGCAGCCGCAGGTGCTGGTGGCGGTAAGGAAGCTGGGATCCTTAACTCCGGCGGTCTCAACGTTGGACCCTGTGTGGGTCACAAAACGAACGAGGAACTTCATGATCGGCACCTCGTGGGTAGCAACCACCGCCACAAGGCTTGCAACTGGACTCACAGTCAGGCAGTCCTCGTGGACTGAGGTCGGTCCGCAGCACAGCCCTGCAACCCATGGGGGAGGCAAGGCTCCGTTGGTATGTGGGTCAGAGAGGCACTTGCTCCTGCCCGGCAGCGCTCACCGGTACTGGAACGGCCAGCCGGTGCTCAGCGCGCGCACGGTGTGGACCTCGATGGGCTGGTTGGTGGGGAAGCCTGCGAGCGATTGGACCCAAACGAATTACGAACCGCGTCTTGCGATCACTGGGGCACGCGCGAGCCCCAACAGCGCTGAGGTTGACGCGACCCAGGTCGCCATGCTGGGCAGCGGGTGCGGCTGTTTACCGTTCTCGTATGAATTACGAGTGAAGCCAGGGTACTGAGGGTTGTGGGGCGAGATCACAGCAATAGAGATGTTGACGGCTGGCAGGGACGGGAAGCGTACCAAGACAGCTTCCTGGCACGACTTAACAATGGGCCCGGCAGCTCGTCCCTGTTTATGTCATGCTACCGCTCACCAGCAGGGGCTCGTCCGGGGCCTCGGCGACCTCCCTGAAGCCACGCACTTGGCCGTAAAGGTTGAAGTTGACGCCTGCGGGCCGATACATGGACAAGGCATGGCAAGGCAATAGCGGCTTGCGTCAATGGTGATGACCTGACAGGTTCCTCCGCATAATTTACTGGCACCGCTGCGTTCCCACGCACCCGGGTGGTCGAGCGTCCAGTTGTCCTTGCCGATCTTGATGAAGGCCTCGCTGGACGAGGCCTGCACCACGTAGGCCGGCTCGATGCGGCAGGAGCTGGTGCACACGCCGTTGCCCTCGCCAATGTCGCACTCCTCGCGGCCACGAATAGGGATGCCGTCACCGCAGACCGGCAGCGACAGGCTGGGCCGGATGGCCTGGTCGCCGGTGCGCTGCAGCGAGGGCGGCGAAGGCTGCTGCAGGCCAATGAGCGAGGCGCCGCTGTCCCAAGGGCAGTTGGCGGCGACCATGACGTCCGGCAGCCCGTCGCCGCTGAACTCGCCCGCCACCACGTGCTGCGAGCCGGCCGAGTAGTCTGCAAGAAAGTGCGACGACAGGTGGTTCGCGGCAGGTCAGGAATGGGCACGTTAACAGCCCCTGCCTGCTGTGGCTGCTCTTGTGCGGCCCATCATGCCATCATGCCCCAGCCCTCACCCGGCGTCATGCACAGGAAGGCCAGGCGGGCGGTGCAGGGTGCTCTCTGGATGGACTGAGAGGCGGGGTCCAGGTAGCCGCACGAGGCCTGGGTGCCGTTGGTAGACTCTGAGGGCCGGGGGGCGGGAGACGGCAGACGGGAAGCCATCTGATGTCAGCCGGAAGTCGACACGATAGCAGACCGATCCGATGATCCGCAGACGGCTTCCATCGCACCTGGGTTGAGAAGCCAGTCCCGCGCGAAGGTGCGGCCGTCCTGAACGCCCACGGTCCAGTATGGCTTGCCTGCGGGACGTACAGATGGGGCGTTGGGCACATGCTTCCACGAGCAGCATACGCCCATGGCAGCTGCCTGGGAGACATGGCCGCACGCACCCGGCGACAGGAAGTCCGCGTACGCCAGCCACACACTAGTGCTGGTGTTCTCGGCCTGCAAGGCGAAGCGCGTGAAGAACGCCAGGTCCTCGCTCGTCTGCAGCACTGCCAGCGTGCCGGCGCCGGTCGGCAGGAACTTGCACATGGCCTGGAGGGCGGGAGAAGGGTGGAGGGGCGGTGTGACGACATACTTACGGGGTGACCGAGAAAGTCAACTCGGCCCAACGCGCGCCACCGGCTGCAGCCCCCGAGCGCCACCTCCGCCACCTCACCTGCGCCTGCGCCCAGGTGGCCCTCAGCCGCGGCGTGCTGACGAGCGTGTACACAAAGCCGCCCCGGCTGATGGACCCCGCCAGGTTAACGCCCAGGTCAAAGCGCGAGCGGGCGGGCAGCGGCCCGGGGGGCGGAGGGGGCGCGGACTGCATGGTGGCGGCCCCGCTGTAGTGACACAGCACGTAGTTGCGCACGTCGCACGCCTTTGGCGGGCGGGCAGGGAGGGATCGGGCACTCCTGTCAGCAAGCCAACATATGCGGAAGCCAGGGGGTTGCGCGAGGGGCGCGAGCTCACCGTGGCCGCCCACAACCGCGAGACGCTGGGCCTGGTATAGCTGAGTAGTTGCACGTAGCCGCAGCCTGCAGGCCGCGCGGGGCGAGGGCGAACGGTGGCGGCACAGTCGAGCGGTGCAAGTGCAAGTGCATGTGCAAGTGTGCAGTGAGGGTTGCAGGGATCAAAGCCTTTGTGAGGGCGGTCTTCCTCATGCAAGACGCGCGCAGCGTACACGCGCACCTGCGGACACAACTGGCTCTCCACTGGCCCACGGGCGAGTCGCCGCCCAAAGGGACGCCCCCACGGTGTTGGGCGTCAGCGCGACGGAGGCGCGGTCCACCATGGCCCAGTAGGCATTGCTCAGGTCGGTCATGCCAACCCACACGTTGGTGTACGTGAATGCGGCGGTGAGGGTGGCAAGCTGCAGGAGCGCATGGACATGGATGGCGTGTCATTCGGCACGTCGGCATGTCCATCAGGCAGTCAATGCGGCTTAAATACCGGCGGCGGCCTCTCTCACCCCCGTGTCGTTGATCAGCGGCCAGAACTGCTGACCCAGCCAGTTGCTGGCGGCGGTCCACTCGGCCTCGTTGCTGAAAGTGGCCAGCTCGCCGTCCGGCAGCGCGCGGCACGTCTCGCGTGCTTGGCTCCACTGCGGAGGGCAGCGACAGACGGGAGAGAACCAGTACAGCGGTGGACCGGTGAAGCTTGGACACCCCTACATTGATGCGGGATGTCTCTGCCGCGACGATGATCGAGATGAAGGTGCTGGCCGCGCGTGACGCCGCTCGACCGCGAGTACGTACGCACCGTCATGCGCTGGCCGTAGAAGGCGTAGCGCTTGCCATTGGTGACGTTTGCTGCGACAGCGGAAAGCAGCAGAAGCATGCAGCAGGGCACAGCATGTCATAGTGCGCAGGCGCGGTAGGACGTACGCTGGCGGACGAGTACGTTCGCGCTAGGCTATGCGGGCTGCTGCCCACCGTTCTCGAACGTGGGCTGGAGGGTGGGCACGCTGCGGCACAGCGGCCGCAGGGTCGCCTCGCAGCTGGCCTGGGGCGGGATGACGGCGTGGACAAGCAAGAAGATGACGAGGATGGCGCAATCGATGGCATAGCTAGCACCTCCATCCAGCTTTCTGCACGGGTTAGCCCAATGGGCCCAGCGCAGTGTTGCCCGGCGTGCCGTCGTCCCGCCGCACCTGCACCATGCTGTGCCGCCGAGTGAGCGGCTGGTACTCAAGGGTGAAGCACTGCACGTGTGTGTGTTGGGGGGGGAGGGAAGGGCCGGGCACGGCACGGTAGGTGTGGATCAAATGGAAAGCACCAGGGGAGGGGCCACAGCGCACAGCTGCCGCCGGGCAACATCTGCCCCGGTGAGCGCACATCGTTGGTGGTGCCAGTCGAGTATGAGACGGGGGCGTAGTAGCCGGTGCCTGCGTTGGCGATGCCCTGGTTGGCGGTGAACACCCGCCCACCGTTGCCGCGCAGGTGGTAGCTGGTTTTAGGGAAGACGGAGGGTGGGGGGCGGCAGAGGCGACACGGCTTGTTGGACGCCAACAGCGGGCGCGTGACCAAGGCGCCGAGCAGCGCCAAACCTAGCGCAGCACGGCGCCGCTGCAAACGAAGCGGCGTCGTCACCATCCGCCACATACACCCCGTCCCCGGCCCCCGCCCCACCCGATCCAGGTGGTCACGGTGCGGTCCACGAAGGCGGGCTTAGTATAGATCCACTGGCCCAGCAGCGACAGCTGCGGGTTAAGCAGAGGGCAAGCAGGTCGTCATCACCTCGAGAGGTATCACAACCCGGCGAATAGGCAGCCGGCCCCGTCCGTTTCATGCGTTCGGCCACCCACCACGCTGCTGTATTCGGTAAAGGAGCGGAAGTCCGCCAGCACCTGCATAGGGGAAGGGGGGGGGTTAAACATTATGGGTGGAGGTTGGCGAGGACAGTGAACAATTCCCATAGCAGGTCAAAATCCCCATGTTACCGCCTCTTCGCGGGCCCAAACGCACTCCTAAACCCGTCTGTGGTGTCCCAGCCCTTCGCCACCAGCGGCACGTGTGGAGTGGCGTCCGCATTGTGTACCTCATCGTTGTTTGCGTAGCCGTTGTTGGCTATAGGGGACTCACGGCAAGCTGTCTAACGAATCCAACTATGCCGCGTCGCGAATCGCACAGCGGCCAATGGGCGTTGGCACCGCGTCGCCAAGCAGACAAGAGTAAGCTCCTGACCGCCGGTAGGTCCTGCATACACCATCGCTGTCCGTTCCCTCTTCCTTCGCGCCACCAGCCGTGTGTTGCGCACCTGTCCATTGGCCTCGCACTGCGCCCTCGCCTCAGACCAGGTCTTGAGTGTTGCGTACATGACGTACTGAGTGCCCAACACCGTGGCCTGAGGAGAAGGGGGCGGTTGCTTGCTGGACTGAAAACAGACGGCCTTGCCGCTTGCGAGCTTGGCTGCGAGCGGTCAGCCCTTGCCGTTGCCGCACCTGGAACTCGAGCTCCTCCAGCTTGGCAAAGGGGGGCGGGCGAGGCGCGTAGCCCTCCGCCTCCTGCGGGCCGCGTTAGCAAGGGCAGGCGCGAGATGCGGGCCGAGGCGGGGCATGGCATAGTACATGTGTCTCCGTGCGCTTGACAATGGGGCGGGCGAGGCGCAACAGCAAGGGCAGATGCAGGGCATGACACTAAGCGAGGGCGGCAGCGGGGCATGGCAAAGGGGGCCGGGGCGGGTCAGCCCAGCACGGGCTGGCCGCACGAACGGTGGGAGCCAGCCCAGGAGAACCTGCCGCTGTCCACAGGGGCGAGCGGCAGATGCACCGCACTGGTCGCCATACTGCGCATTGGCGTCCACCTATCGCACCTGGCAAATGAACGAATTGTAACTCCAGCAGGGCTGGTCGTTCCACATGTTGCGATTGCTGTGGCAGATGAGGAGGGCAGGTCAGGGCAGCGCCGCCGTCTTTCTTGGTGAGGGGCTAAAGCTGGGAGGCGCGTAGGCCACCCGCCCTTCCAGCCAGCCTGCCAGCCTGCCTGCCTGCCGAGCAGCAATATCAGCGTCCCCAAACACCCAGCTCACTTGGCACTGGCGAGCACGCTGATGCGGTTCTGTATTGCGATGTACTGATCAATAGCGATGCGCCACACCTTCCACAGCCAGCCGATGTTAGCCCATTGTGTGCCAAACCAACGCAACGATGGGCGCCATTTCTGCCCTTCAGTAAACAGGGCCAAGTCCCACCAGCCCTTCCTGCGAGGCGAGGGTGCACCGTGTTCGTGAGCTGATCTGATGCTTCAGCGCGGGAGGGCGGCTCGCTGCGGCTGGTCCCTTGGGCATGCGGATACGGATGCTCACGCCTCCTTGGTCAAGTCAGCAATGATAGCCGCCCGGTCGCCGGCATCCCAGTTGGGGTCGCCGTACACCCGCGCCTCGACACCTGCGGGGTCGCAGGCATGAGGCGCCCCAAGGTTAAGCTCCGGCCGCATGGATGGGGAGCAGGGACGGGGCAGCGGGCACAGGTAGGGCGCCGCCTGCGTGCCTCAGCGCGAGCCAGGGCCCGCTACACCTGCCCGCACTCACAGTCCTCATAGCCCCCGGCGTTGTTGGGCTCGTTGAATCCTGCAGTGGATGCAATGCAGTGGAGTGGCATGGCGCGCAACGCAACATGAGTACCGGGGCGGACCGGACCCCGGTGGTGGGCCAGAGGCAATCTGCTGCTTGGCGCGGACCCACCCCAGTTGGTGTAGTAGGCGGTGCTGCCACTGTTCCAGCGAAACGTGCTAGGCGAGCGGGGGTCACGGCGAAGCGCAATCCTGGGTGGGGCATGGGCGTGGCGCATGGGGCATCGTCAGCCGCTGCCCACCGAGCGGCTGAGGTACTGCCAGGCTCCGGTGACACCTGCTCCTCACCAGAAGGGGGTATATTTGGCCGAGGTGATGCTCTGCAGCATGGTGCGAATGTTGTCTGCTGCCCACGTGTAGTCTTCCTGGGGGCCACACAGGAAGGGGGCAACCAACCGTTGGGCAAGCCTGCCGGCGGCTGCAGCACCGACCGGGGGGATCCCCGGTCCGACACCGCCGAGCACAGTTGGAGCCCCCGTGCAGCAGGGTGCACCCATCAGGGTCGCACATGACGCCCAGCGCACCAGAGTCGAAAACTCGGCCAGGGTGGCATCCATGGATAAGCAAGTGGACATGGCCTGAATGCAAACCGCAGAACGATGGGGAATCGTTGGCAAGGAGACGCAAGAAAACACATAGCGCCTTAGCACGAGATATACAAGCGGCAGGCTCGGCGACACGGACAGCGGGAGCCCCACCTCGGGGAAGCTGCGCCCTGCTAGGTATGCGGTGTAAATCATACCACGCCGGCGCAAGCGGCCCACGGGCCTGAGCATCGCGTCAATGGCGGCCTTTGCGGCCAGCGCGGCAGGCGGAGGCGGCGAGGGCGGTGGGGACGGCATGCCGGCGCTGGCGGTCTCTGTGGGGCAAGGGGTGAGGGGTGAGGGGCGTGACGGCGCTTGTTGGGCCTTGCCGGGGGTACCTACGCAAGGTGCTGCAGTCGCGACAATGCGCCCCTGCCACGACGCCCTTCGAAGGGCCGGTCACACGCACCCGGCAGCGCCTCCCATCCTGTCCCGGCCTTGCACACGAACGTGAGGCTGTCGTCGCAGCTGGTCACACTGGCGGCACCGGTGGCAATGTCCAGGCGGGCACACACGCCCATGTCCGTCTGGCTGGCATCAGGGACCATGGTGGGGTCCAGGCGCCAGGTGGACATGAACGTGGCGTTGACGTCCTGCGGGGGGGCGGGGGTGGGAGGCGGACAGTGCGGTGAGCGGCAAGGACCGCCGCGCGGGCGGTGCACGACGACATGCAGGAGGCGTAGTACGGCAACCACCGGTACGTTCGCAGCCCCGCTATCACCAACCAAGTGTCCCGTGGGGCCTCACCCTCAGACGCCAGCCCATGCGCGCGCCCGCGTCCTGGCTCAAGGCCAGCCACACGGCGCCCGTCAGGCCGCGGCCTCGCAGCCAGGCCAGCACCTGGTTCTGCTCCGCTGTGTTGAACAGCCACAGCAGCTCGCCGCCCTCGTAGCTGAGAAGGGACGTTGAGGCAGGGCGGGTGCGTGAGCGGATGGGAGGTGAGGATGCGTGAGCAAGTGGCGATGCAAGTTGCATGTTGTCCTGGTGCGAGCCCAGCCAGGCCGCAACCCCCCGTCGCACCGGCAGATCTTGAGCGCATCGCGCCAGCTGCGGTGGGGCGGGTGGGAGGGAAGGGCATTGACAAGGTTGTGCGCCCCGTGCAGCGGTTGCCGCAGCAGCTCGGCCATTGATAGTGGCTGGGGGCTGCGCTGCTCACCTGGCGCTGTGAGCCTGGTACAGAGTGACACGCCAGCTGCCAAAGGTGCGATCCACGGACGTGATGCTGAGTGAGGCGCCGGGAGTCATGTCTGCACATCCACGGGGTGCAAGGGAACCAGGCGCTCACAGCGGGGCGGCACGGCTGATGCCGATGTCTCGGGCATGGGGCGTGTCACTGCTCACCCTTGAGGCTGTCGTCGACAATGGTGCCTGTAGAAAGGCGAAGAGAGGCCAGCGGCTCGCCGTCAAGCGCGTGTGATTGTCAGCAGAGAGCGGCCGCAGCCGCAGCGCCGGCATCAAGCAGCGGAGCAAGGCGCGGCAGCGACGCTGCACTCACTGGTCTCGCACACGAAGGGCAGCTCCTCGTGGCAGGCGCCCGCCTTGACGTCGCCCGTCAGCAGCCTGGTGCCGCCCGCCGTCATGGTGACGTTGAGATCCAGGTAGCCGCAGATAGGGGCGGCTGGAAAGGGAGAGCAGGTGCATGAGTTAGGGATCGGGGGCAGCAGAGCCGCCCATGTGCCGCCGATGTCCCTTCCCAGGTCCCCACGCACCCCAGTCCCAGCCGGGCTCCGCCGACACCAGCGGGATGTCGTAGGCCAGGGGAGTGCCATCAAGCCAGCGGTAGTCGGGCGCCTGGGCCTGGTACAGACCCACCCACAGCCGGCTGCAGGGCGGGTGCAAGGTAACACAGGTGCGGGTGTGGGCAGGGGTTCGTGCGACAAGTGTCCGGCTGTACAAATGGCTGCAAAGCGAACTTGCGCGGCGCAGGCAGCAGTGGGCAGCGCTGCCTCCACACCTGCCCGAGCCGATGCTCAGAGCGTCCAGGTTGTTCTGCGGCAGCAGGTTGGGGCGTGCGCGCAGGCCGGGTTGGGCAGGCGGTGGGAAGGCGGTCTCTGTGCGGCTATGAGCCCACACCCCATGGCCCACACAGCCTTGCCCCTGCCCGTAGCCTTCCCTGGCCCCCACCCGCAGCAGCTGCATCATGTCCGCGATGTCTCCGCTGTCCTCCAGGATCGCCAGGTGGCCGCCGAACAGGCTGCACACCCGGTGCGCAGAGTCGAAGTCGGCGCGGCGCAGGAAGAAGCGGTACTTGGAGTCGCGCACGAACGACGTCACCACGGGCGGCCAGCCCAGCTCGGGCAGCTCTGTGGGCGGACGGCCAACCAGGCGAGGCGCTCGGCGGCTGTGGAACCAGAGAAGGCGCAAGTGCGCTCCACGGCATGGCAAGCCGCACTCACCGAGCTTGAACTCGGTCTGGGTCAGCGCGCCCGCCGAGACGAGCGCCTCATGCACGGCGCACGTGGTGTGGATGGCGGGCTGGATGCCGTACTCGAAGCTCAGCATGGAGGCGGAGGAAATGCCGACCGCTGAAGCAGTGGCGGCGCTGCGGGCGTGCAGCGGTCATGGGAGGGCAACTAGGGTGACAATCGGCACATGGCAGGCGAGGCGCGCGAGCAGGGCCCACGACCGCATCACGCGCCAGGCCCGGTGGCCGCCCCCGAGTGCCGCGTGGCTCACCTGAGCTGCGGCCCGGTCAGGGCCCTGGCGCAGGCGCACGTGGCGGGCGAGGTCGCATTGCCATTGTCGTACAGCACCTGCGCAAAACGGCACGGCAGGCGGTAGCTGTGAGCGTACAACCACCTAGCGCCCTTGCAGCAGCAGCTGCCCAGGCGACCCGTCTCACCGCAAGCAGCGGCTGGCGGTAGTACTCGAAGTTGCGAGCCGAAACCAGCGCGCAGCGCCGCGAGCACTCGCCCACGTCTCCGCTGGCCACCGCAAACCTGGGGCCCTCGGCACGCGGCAGCGACCACTGCTGCCTGCACGCGGGCACATCGTTTGCGTCCCGCGAGTCCGTCATCTCGGCCCACTTGAGGTTGCGGCAGATGCCGGAGAACGCAATGCCGCGCTGCTCCAGGGTGCGCGACACGGGCGGCACGATGCCAGTGAGGCCGGTGAGCACCGTGCCTACGTCGGGTCGGGGTGCGGAGGAATGGGACCGGCTCGGTCAGTTTAATGGGCTTGGCTGCGAAGTAGGCTGCGGCCTTTTCAGCCATGGCATTGGCGCCAGGGCTCACCCGAGGGGCAGTATAGGTCGGCGTTGGGACCGTTGTTGACGGGACGGGCCATGTTGTTGCCGGTGTGGCACAGGAAGGGCTGCAGGTCCCGCTGGCAGAACACGAAGGCGATGGAGCCGCATCGCATGGTCTGCCACGAGTCCACGTCACCGGTGGAAGAGATGGACCAGGCCAGGCACAGGTCCTCCTGGGAGGCCGCTGTCGGTAGCTGCATGTTGCGGCGGGTGTAGGAGAAGGACGCGCCGTCCACCCACAGCCACGACCGGTCCGTGGAGGCTGCGAGGGAGACGTGGGAGAGCGCCGCTGTGTCAGAAGAAAGGCCACTTGACGCTGATGTCAGCTACTCCCCCCCCAAACACACACACACCGTCGTGTGTCGGGTATATGTTGATTATTACGAACACACCCGGCCCTACCAGAGGCGCCGCCCGTTTGCTGGAGCGAAGTGGTGTAGGTGCCACCCAGCCACACGCGGATCTGGTAGGGGATCGGGGGCAATGAGCGCAGCACGGCAGCGAGAGCCAGGCAGCACAGGCAGGCCGCATGTCATGCCCACGCACCATGCCCGTGGTCCTGCTGTTGCGCGCCCACTCCCGGACCAGCGCCACCACAGCATCCGCCTCGCGCTGGTCGTTGATGCTGGGCAGCGTGTCGCCCTGCGGCGGAGAGTTGAGGTGGCGCGGTCAATTCAATGCCGGGAGTTGACAGATGGCTCGCTTTGCGAGGAGGCCCCTGCTTTCCCACCTTTGCGCTGCAGTAGCGGCGACCCGTGGCCCAGTCCATGCCCGCCCCCGTGAACAGGCTGGTGCGGGTGCCGCGGATCGACATGACGGCGGCGGGCGGTGCAGTCTGCGAGGTGGGGGGGCCAGGACGGAAGCGTCGCAGGGGGCGTCAGTGGGCCCATACCGACAAGCAGGCTGCAAGAGGTGGCCCGTACGCACCGGGCTGGGCGAGGGCCGTTTGCTGAGGCGCCGCCGGCAGAGGACCCTGTTGTGCTTGTCGCAGGCAGCAGCGGCCCAGCTGCAGTGCGGCAGGAGGGTGGGAGGGGCATGGGACATGCAACCCAGGGCAGACAGGGGCACACGCAGCCGCCCCACACAACAGCGGTGCACCTGGGCGTCTGGATGGTGTTGGTGCGGGCCGAGCGCATGATGACCAGCTCGCCGCAGGCTGTGCAGCAGGGGAGCAGAACAAGGGTCAGGGAGGAATGGGGCGTGGCCGCCTGGGCCGAAGGGCTCTGCTGGCCTTGCTGGCGCCCACCTTGTTGCGAGGGGCGCTGCGAGCCAGGCCCCCAGGCCGAGTACTGCAGCGTGTTGCCCGTGGTGTACAGCCAGCCGGTGTTGCCTGCATGTTTCGCAGTCGGAGCGGTGTTGTTAAAGGATTTTGGTGAGCGGCAGCATGGGATGTGCCGACGGCTCACCTCCTCCCGTGCTGGCTCCAAACCTGCAATCAAACGCATTTGCGGCACACAAGTCCAGGTTGATAGGTGCTGGTCGCGGCAGCACGTTCATCCCGATGCTGTATCACCACGCCACCCGCTCGCTGCTTCACCCAGAAGCCCCTGCACCCCCCCCTGGCTCCCCTTGCCTCCCGCAGCGCACCAGATGCTCATTGACGTGTTGAAGCCGGCCCGCATGAACCAGGTGCCCACCAGGTCGCGAGCGTAGTCCACCTGGGGGAGAGAAGGCGAGGGGCACACCAACGTCACGGCTGCCGCACAACCCCGGCGCACCAAGCACACAGGCAAGCACGCGGGGGGGGGGCCCAACGGACCCCCGCCCCACCTGGGAGGCCTCGGCGAAGAACGCCAGCTCGGCGCCGTGTGCGCGGCAGAAGCTGCGGCCCAGATCCCAGGTCATGGGCATGTCGAACAGCAGGAACTCGTCCGAGTCCTTGCCACTCCTGCGGCCAGGCAGGCAACAACTTGCGTTAGTAACGCAACGCAGCCGCGACCCATGCGGCCCACGGGGCAGCTCCTTACGTCGTGACCGAAGGACCCGTCTCCACGCAGCGGTCGTTCAGTGTGCGGGTGCAGGCACCGTCGGATGTCGCGACGGAGGTGAAACTGAAGACCATAGTGCCCAGGGGCTGCAAGGGGCGAGCACGGATCAGGTGAGGGGGTGGATGACGCGTTGCGGCGGTAACGGCTTATGGCCAGGCACACTCCACCGCGCCCACTGCCTCTCGATGTGAGCCCACACACCTGCACGGCCTGAGCGATTGGCGTCGTGAGCGGCGCCGCCAGCGTGGGTGAGGAGCCGGCGTCGGACTCGGCGCCACGCTCCGATGTGGTGCCGTCAGATCTGACCTCCAGCACGAGCTCGGGGTTGTTCATCTCGCGGCGGCACAGCACATGGGATACACTGACAGTGGTGTCCGTGGTCTTGCATGGCTGGTCTGCAGGGTTTACGGGAGGTTGCGCGGGGGCATCGTCAGCACCTGCACGTTACGTCCACAGGTGCACAAGGAACTGTGCAAGCAGGCAGCGGTTGGCCGTTACAGGGGCAAGCTGGAGGGGAACAGCACGCTGCGCAAAAACAGAGCACAAACGCGCACCTAGCCACACCGATGTACCACTGGCACTGCAAGAGAGGGCGGCAGGAGGGGGGACGGGTGGCACGAGTCAAAACTTCGGTTTGCCGTACAACCGGCACTGACGCAGCCGTGATAAATTCACAACCCTACCCTACCCTACCCTCCTGCGCACCTGCCAGCGGTGATGTTGTGCCGGATCTCACTGGCGGCATCACGCAAGCAGGGGGCCAGCCCGGGCGGCAACGTGTTTGTTAATGTGTTGCCGCGCACCCTCTCCCCTGCTGCCGGCACGCCTGGGACCGCCAACTCACGCGCAGTCCAATACATTATCCGGCACCAGCTTGGCGCAGCTGAGCCGCATGCCCGTCATCTGCGGGCGTACGGGCCGGCGTAAGGAGCGTGGGAAGGTCCTGCACGAGCCCGAGGCCCCTGGCCCCAGACCGATTCCGCTAACATGCTGTGCGCGGGGCACCAACGCCATTCGACGCACCGCCATGTTGTCGTACGGCGACTGGTTGGCGTAGTAGTATGGGATCCACGCGCTCCAGGCAGCGGCCCACACCGTTGCACCGCCCAGCACGCTGCCCTCATCGCAGCGGGTGGTGCCGTACCATCCGCCATACACGTTGGGGTTCTCGGCCACCACCCTCACAGTGGACGGGCTGTTTCGGCAGACGACCTGTCCGGGTGCAAGGGGCGGGACGTTGGGCGGCATGGGGCCGGCGGCACGGCCGGGCGCCGACATGGCATGACCTGCTCCAGTGCGGGCTGTGCAGTAGCGGCCAACAGAACCTGGACACGGGCTCATGGCGACTCCCACACACGACTCACCTGAATCCCGGACACGCCCACGTCGTCGTAGTGGGAATCAACGCGGCTGTGCAGGAAGGGATGGCGGGCCAGGGGCAATCAGGGCGAATTGCGGGGAGCTGCTGCCGGCAGGGGCACACGTCTGCGGCTGTGGCTGCCCGACCTTGTAGTGATCCCTAACCTTGGTGCCCTAGCGCTGTACTTGCTTACATTAAGGCCGTGTAGTACCAGCGGCAGCCGCGATACCAATATGAAAAGCGGGCCCAGCCCCACAAGACGAAGGAGGTCCAGATGTTTCCGTACTCTCCGCATCTCGTCTCCTGCAGGAGCCGAAGGGGGGGCGCACGACGCGTCTTGTCTTCCAGCAAGGGCCAACCTAGCTGTAAGCTGCACCGCGCCTGGCTGCAGCATCGGCCTCCTGCACTGACAACTCTAACCAGGGATTCGCGCGCTGCGTGATGCCGCCGCAGTGCGCCCGTGGCGACCACTCACGTAGGTGTAGTAGTAGGTATCGCGTATCGGCGCCGACCGCAACGTCACCCCCACCACCGCATCGCTTGAGTTGGAGTTGCAGCTGGTGACGTTCGACCTGGCAGTCGGGGTGGCGTGGCGGGCCACGTTCAGTAGCGTCGAGTCAAGACGCCGGCGTGATGCCCATAAGGCCGAAGCTTGCGCCCTAGCCAGTGACCATGTGCGGCCGCGGTCGTGTTGCGGAGCCGGAGGCCGCACCAGGTGCCGGGGGCGCTTGCGGGCAGGTCCTGGCCCAGGAGTCGCGTTGAGTTGTCGGAGCACTGCAGTGACAGGCGGGCGCACGGGCGGCAGCGGGGCCCAGTCAGGTGCGACGTGCAGCCAGGCAGGGCCATGCGGGGCAAGCCGCACGGCGGGGGCCAATGGTGGTCGGCGTGGGGTCTCCCCATACACGCCTGCCCTCTTGACCGTAACGACATGTGTGGTACATGCGTCGTAACCATCTCAATTTTTATTTCTACCGCTTATCCTATGCTTCTACTTCAAAGCGGGGCCTCACGTGCAGGCGCAGCGCGACCACGCCCATGTGGTCGTAGTCCCAGGGACCCAGGACTGCGGCGGGACAGGCCGGCAGCAGCACGAGGGGGGTTGGGGGGTCAGCCACAGGCGCGCATGATATGCCTGCGGTGGTGGAGAGTCAAGGCATATCGCCTACAGCACGCACACAACGAACTCAATTGTTTCATCACCGTCGGTTCCAGGCCCGGCCCCGAGGCCCCCACGCACTCGGAAACCGATTGTCCAAGCGGACGGAGATGCCCTTCACCGTGATGCCATCGGGGCATGCGGCGGTGTACTGCAGAGCGAGAGCGGCACGGGTCAGGGTCCGGCTGTGCGCTACGCAGCTTGCCCAAGCCAACGACCCTCACCGCCTCTCCATGCACGCTCGCGCTGGGAACCCAGCGCTCTGCGGGGCATCGGTGCCGAGGGGCGTGAGCTCAAACCGGCTGCACCCGGTGCTGCATCACGCCTTTGATCGCCCAACCAGGCATGCTGCAGCAAGCCAGCCACGCACCCGTGTTCGCGGGCACGAAGGCGGTTGGGGCCCTGGCGTGCACAGCAAAGCGCAGGGGGGAGCAAGGGGTGCGGGGTGTGGTCAGTGGGCGGGCCTCCAGCTTCCTCGGCTGCGCAATGGTGCGTCTTACCAGCGGCGCAGGTTCGAGGGGTAGGGCACGTAGGGCGTGGCCGTGTAGCGCCAGTCGCCCTCGGCCGCGCGGTCATTGAGGCCAATCCTGCGACAGACAGGCTAGGGGGTCAGCATATACAGGCTACTGCCCAGACCTGACTACCAGCCGCCCCGTCGCCGCGCGCAGGTCTCAAAAGCGGGTATGCCCTGCAGTCTACGGCAAGCACGCTGAGCGAGCGCCGGCCACCGCGCACCATGTCCCAAAGGACGTGGACCTGGGGTTGCCCCGCATCCACTGCACCACCATGTCCACCACCGCGTCGTGCCTTGAGGGGGCGGGGGACAGGAGGTGGGGGATCATGCGGGTCGCACGCGGCATGGCCGCAAAAGGGAAGGCCGACCACCTGGAGTGGGGCAACCTTCTCTGCTCGGCTGCTGCCAATGCCCATTGCCCCCTGGCTGCTCACTGGTTGCCGCCGTCAAAGTACGCCAGGTTGCCGCCGTTGGCCTGAGTGGGGCGGGGAAGGGAGGCAGGTACGGTACGCGGCCGGCGCAGTGAGGGCGCAGTGAGTAGAAGGCGTACTGGCAGCGCCACTTGCAGGTTCGCGCTGCTTGCCGCTCCAACCCGCCCACGCAGCTCACCTGGCAGATGAGCTCCGCCTCCGACCAGTCCACCAACGTGGCGTACAGCCTGGGATGGATGGAAGGAGGCATTCATTGGTCAGCAGTCGAGCCAACAGGCGGCCCCAGATGGCCTCGCCCCGGCCGTCGGCGCTCCCGGCCCTCCCCCGCCCCGACCCACATGAAGTGGGAGCTCCCCTGCAGGCTCTGCGCCACGGGCACCAGGGCGCGCATGGCGGTGCCGACGGCCGAGGCTGTGGTGGGGCGCTGGCACATGGGCCGGGCCACCCAGAACTGCGGCAGCGAGGGGGACGGGTGGAGCTGGGAACAGCGCTTGGAGGGGCATGCGGTTTTAGATCTGGCATGGCTGGCTGCGGGCTGAGGCCATCTGAGGGGCATCTACGAAGGGAAGCCCTCCTCGGCGGCGCCGCCTTGCCTTGCAGGGAATGTCGTTCCAAAGGTTGGAGACGTTGGTGCCCGCGGGTGCGTTGCGAGGCTGCTGCACGATGGCGCAGTCCTCGTCAATGATCTGAGCAGATGCAGCAGGGAGGCAGGGACAGCGGAAGGGTAAGCGCGGAGCAGGGCCTCACTTATTGGATTGCGGGCATATGCGGATGTGCTGGAGGTCCCTGCGGGTTACATGCCGCCCACCGACTGTGCGTCGGATCGGAAGAAGGAGCTGTTGGTGTTGGAGGGCTGCGAGGGGGACCAGAAGCCAGACACCAGGCGGGCGCCGCTCTTCCACGTCCATCGGCCCTCAGTGCCTGAGGGCAAAGCAACGGGTGGGAGCGCATAGCGGTGAAACCCGATGGCAAGAGGCCTGCCGACGACAACACCCGGAGGCACACGTAGCGGGCCGCTGGCGCAACCTCGCCCCCAACAGCTTGCTGTGCCGGCAGGCCCACCTCGGTCAGACAGGCCGATGTGGAAGGCTGCGGGGTGGCACACGAGGGGCGCAGCGAGGCAATCATGCCGTACGCTCAATGTGTCGTCCAGCAGCAGCGCCCTGCCTCCACCGCCCCAGCCCGCCCTCACCTGCGATGCCACCGGCGAAGAGGCTGGGGTCCAAACTGAACATGGCCTCATTGGCCACCAGGAAGGCGGCCTGGGGCGGTGGGGAATGACTCCGTGTTGGGATTCATGGGGCAACGGAGCCATCAAGCTGACTGGAGTACGCAACAGACGCATAGTACTTCGGGCGCACCTCAGAGCGCTCGGATGACAGGGGCTCCACCAGGGTGCCGCCTGTGAGGTGGGGATGATGCAAGGGTCAGGCCACGTGGCCTCGCCATGCGGCCGCAACGGCCCAATCTGGACGCACCCAGTGCCTCGCAGGCGGTCTGTGCCGCGTCGCTGTCCATGAACATGTCGTACAGCGCCAGTTGCAGCTGCGTGCGGGCGGATGAGGAGGCGGGCAGGGGCAAGGTTGGGCCGTCACTGCGCACCATGTGAGAATGGCGACAACGAGGCTTGCATCAACCGCGAACTGGCACGGAGGCTCACATTTCCTGCGCTGGTGTACCCAATAGCCATGGGGCTCAGGTACTTGGTCAGGGCGATGGCCTCCTCCTCCGTTGGGGGCGTGTTTAGTGGACCTGCGGAGGGGTGGCAGCAGATATGTGTACGGCAGACGTACGTACACAGCATGCAGGCAGCAGGTGATTCCGCACTGTCCCCTTCCCGTCAGAGAGGACAGGCAAGTGGAGTTGGCACTGCCCCCAAGCCCCAAGCACAGCTCCGTCTGCAGTGCTCACGTCTGCACGCCACGGGCAGCGCCTGTCCGCACACGGCCTCATCGTAGGTGTGGTCCAGGGTGGTCACGGTTTGGCCCACGGCCTGATCCAGGACACCGCACTCCCGCGCCGTGGAGGCGTTGAACATCCCCGGAGTGGGCTGCGCCGGCTGCCCCGAGGCACCCGAGACGACGCCCGTGGCAGTGGAGAACCGCATGATGCCCTCGTCCCGGTACAGCGCGCACGAGGAGGACGAGTTGGTCCAGCTGAAGTAGGCGCAGTTAGGTGCCACCTGCAAGGCAAGTGCAGGGCAGCAACAGTTGCACGCAAGCATGCGGGCAGCAGCGGACCTGTGAGTGTGTCTGAGTAGCTTATCGATGCGCGAGGGCTGAAGTCGGTTTCCAGTGGCGGCTCAGGTTCAGGGCTGCGGTTACTGCCCACCTGGCAGGCGGCGCAGCATGCCCCTGCGCTGGTTATGTTGGCGAAAATGACCAGGGCCGTGCCGCTGTACGAGGTGTTGGCCCGCAAGGTATCCGCGCAGCCTGGGGAGCAGCGAGCGGCGGCAGCGGGCGAGCACGTGGTCACATGTAGGGAAGCCGAGGCCCCTATGTACGGATGCTCCACGCTGTGGTTGCTCGCACCTCGCGGGCTCCACATGTAGTTGAGCGGCGCGAGGATCCCTGGCACGCCAGGCGTGAGGCTGGGCCCCTGCGTGAACGTCAGCTCGGTGCCGTCCGAGAAGCCCCAGTTCCACATGAAGTCTGGAAGGGAGGTCATGTGATGGGCAAAGGTTACGAGAGCAGTGACGAAGGTCCCAGCGCAGACAACACGGAGGGGGAGGGGGAGAGGCAGGCAATCACCCCGGCTTCCTGTGCCTGCTCCAATTCGGTGGACGAAGAGGCTTACCCAAGGAGCACACAAAGGGCGCACGCGTATCGCTGCAGGGGTGGCATGGGGCAGCAAGATGGCAGGTGGGCAGGCGGCCCGCGAGGCAGGGACACGACACGTTGCGGCTGGCCCAACAGCATGGGGCCTTGAGACTACGCACCAGTTGACTTCCGTAAGCCCCAGCGGGCGGCAGCTGCGCCAGGCGCCCGCCTCGCCCGAACACGTAAAGGTGAAGGCGCCGCAGGTGCTGTTGGGCGGCAGCGTGAGCGCAGGCTTGCCGGTGGCCCATCGCATGACCGTGGCGGGCATGTTGTTGTCCCAGCGGAAGGAGCGGCCTGCGAGTGGGGCGCCCGGTAGCGGGCGTGGATACGGTTGAGCGGGCGCGCCATGCAACAAGCAGCCTTGGGCCCCGCTGCCGCCATGCTAGGGCCCTGGGCTGTGGCTCACTGGGTCCTAGCACGAGGCCAGTGTGGATGAAGGCGGGCGTGATGAATGTGCCGTTGAAGCTCAGGCCGGAGGCGTCCAGGATGGGCATCTCCCTGCAGCGAAGGGGGGGCCATGCGGTCAGATGATGAGGCAGCGAGGACGGAGGTAGCCCCGGCCCCGGCGCCCATCTCTGGGCCTCCCTCCCCGCCTCACCTCTGCAGTGCGGCCTGCACCTGGTCGTACTCGGCAGCCGTGTGGAAGCTGGGGCGGGAGCGGGGTCGGGCGCAACATCACGACTGGCTCTGGCGTAGCTCCCGCCGTAGCCATGGCCTCATGATTGCCATAGTAGCCCTCTGCCAGTTCCACGGCAGCGCACCTGGCCAGAGATCCGCCCAGTCCGCCGCAAGTGGTGCGGGCCTCCTCTCGCGTCACGGGCTCCGCATACACCAGGAATTGACGACCACCCACGACCACGCTTGCTGCAAATTGAGGGGAACATGGGGTCAGCGACTGCGGCCGGGGCGGTGGAACGAGGCTACGTGATTGGGACGAGTCGATGCCCTCATACCTGCTGCGTCCCGCTTCCGCGAGCACATGAAGCCGTAGGTCGCATCTGCGCGGTTTTGTGCACGAGGGGAAGGCGTCGTGCAGGCAGCCGCTTGCAGACCAAATCCACCGTGAGATGCCTTGTCGTGCCCCACTACGTACCCGCAGCGCACGTGGTGTGCTGCAGCGTGCTGGTGCAGCCGCTGTAGCCATCGCTGCTGTTGCCCAGGGCGCAGCGAGTGGCGACGAAGGTGCAGTGCGGCGCTGCGATGGCGGTGTTGTTGGGGCTGGCGGCGGCTCCGGCCGTCCAGCGCACCGCCGGGTTCCAGGCGCTGGCGTTGGATCCGTCCAGCCAGCGGAAAGGGGACTCCTGCGCCTCGCGGTAGAGGCCCACCCAGGCGCCCACGACGGCGGTGCGGCTCGGCAGCACCCGCGCGGCCACAGGCGACAGAATGGCCATGATGGCATCAAAGTCGGCAGCGCTGTTCGTTGAGATGAGGGTTAGGGATTGGGAGTGCAAATTTCAGACATTCCACATGCCCCAACCCGAAATCACATGTGACCAGCCCTAGTGCCGCACCTTGCGAACGACGCCAGCTCGCCGCCATTGGCCCGGCACCATGCGCTTGCCTGCAGTGGGGGGCAGTGGCATCATGTGCGGTGCTGCAGCAGCCACGCAACAACGCCGCAGCGACAGCCTCGCTCGACTCACGTCGTCGAAGGTGAGGCTCAGCTGCTGCACGTACAGGTACTCCAAGCCGCTGCGCTGCACCACCTCCATGGCCATGCGCAGACCGCTGCCGGGCGTGCCGGGGCCTGTCCGAAAGGGCGAGGGGAGTGAGGACCGATGAACTTGCAACTCCTCATCGCCGCATGCCAGCACGAGTCCCAACACCTCCGCACCCGGCAGCTTGTTGCGTAGGCCGGTCCACACCGCCTGGCGCTGGGCGTTGGTGGGGTTGTGGGTGGCCAGGTACTGACTGACGCCCACCGAAAAGCGCCTGCGATGGATAGCATGAGGGGCACATACCACACCGGTTGGGTGCGTTGCTTTTAGAGAACCAGCCCGGTCCACACCTTCGCCGCATGTGGCACTCACGCAAGCTCAGCCGTGTCGATGAAGCTGGCTAGGGCGCCTCCACGCCTCTGGCAGAAGACCTGCGCCTCGTCCCAGGGCAGCCTCACGGGGTAGAGCAGCAGCGAGTCGCCGTTGTTGCCCGACATGGCCACACCCGGGACCGCAGAGTCGCTGGCGCTCACGCCGGGGCGGTCCGTGTCGGGCGCTGAAGGACGGGGGCGGAGGTAGGACGACCCAGCGGTGTTAAGATGCATGTGATCCATGTGGCCACCTCGCACGGCATGCCCCATATGTATGCATGACCACCACAACGGACGACGGAACGACTCACGGATGCGGCAGAGCGGCCTCCTCACGAGCCCTTCGCACACGCGGTCGTTCCACAGCACCCTGCGTTCGGGAACGGTCCGCCGAGCAGCGCGTCATGCGAAGGCCGTCACGGGAACAGAGCGAGTTGATGGCGGGGCGCATCTGAAGGGAACGTACCTGGGGACACGCATGGTGGTGTTGATCGTCATTTCGACCTGTTGAGCGAGGGGCAAGCAAGGGGCGGAAGAAGCTTGGTATGAAGGATCGCGGAAGCCCGTGTCTTGCCCTCCGAGTCGCCCTTCCCCTGTGGGGCAAGACCAAGTCACTCACGCAGTCCTCCACTCCCTCGGTGTCGCTGGGCTCGCCCGCCGCAATGTTCCAGGGGGGCATGTAGGAGCCCATGGACTGGCCATCTACAAACGTAAAGTTGAAGCTGCGGGGTTGAACAGCAAGATGCAGGGATGGACCGCATGTCAGGCTGTGCGCAAGGAACAGTGCCATGTCGCAGGTGGGGAATGCGGCATGTAGATGCCTGGCGTACCGGTCCTGCGTCAGGCGCCGGGCGCCCATCCACACGGCCACCTCGGCCTCGGTGCTGCTGCCCAGGGCCCACCTGTGGGGCGGCAGCGGCGGTGGCATTGCGTGAGGGTGGGTGATAAAGCGCAGCGCAGCGGCAGCGCTGGCACCAACGTGCTGCTCCCAACGAAATGGGCGGCCCGGCACCACGTGGCAATACGGCATCCACTCACTCCGTGATCATGGCTGCCAGCATGTCGCGCACTGCGTTGCTGGTGAGCGACATGAGGAAGCCGCCGCGGGCCCTGGACCGGGGAAGAGGGAGGAATGGGCCAGGCAGCTCACAGGTCATGGCCATTAAGTGGCGTTGCCCAGCCCCGCCCTCCTGTCACGGGCACCACCGGCCGCGCCCGGCATCGCTCACTTGCACCAACGCTCGGACTCGACCCAGTCCAGCAGCATGTTGTACAGCGCTGCTTTGCCTAGGCCACCAGGGAGATCGATGGAAGCGACGGGCACCGACACGCCGGCCACAGCGTCCTGGGACAGCCGGCTGCTGACACCCGCAACACCCAGCGGGCAGGAGCGCTGCGACGAAGGAAGGGGTAGTGGGGCGAGGCAGAAGGCCCCAATTTCAGACATCAACCTTGGCGCCGTCCCCTCCCCAAGTGCAAGGTGCCCCCAGGCTCCCCGACGGCCCTCCTCACGTCCAGGAAGTACGAGTCCTTGGGTGGCGTGGGGATAAGCTCGGGGCTGACGTAGCGCTTGCCGTCCAGCGGCACGCTTCCGTTCATCATGGTCATGTCGAAGCCCGAGGGGGTGAGGTCGTCCCCAGAGCCAAAGATGGCGTTGCCGGCGGCCGCGATGTCAGCCAGAGACTTCTGGTCCTTGGTCAAAGGCGCGTTGTCGCACTCGAGGCGCATGGAGAGCATGTCGCTGCGGCAGAGGTAGGAGGGCGCTCACGACTTCACCTAGAACAGCACAGGCAACAACCCGCCTCTTCCATATTGCAACCCACCTGGCATAGTCCATGAGCGCCAGCATGCCCACCACCTTGCTGTTGGGCGGGCACTCGTACTTAAAGGCGGACCCGGGCACCACAGGAGCGCCCACTGGCGGCAGTTGGGCTGTGGGGAAGGCAAGGGCCAGCCGGTTACCAGTTGATATGGATTGTTGGCGGACGCCTTCCGCGTCGGGGTACCCAGAGCCGCTCACCTGCCAGCGGCATATTCGCGTTGGGCTCCGGTACCTGCACGCACGAGACCCTGAGGCCGTGCAGCAGCGACATCCTGAAGTCGCCGTACCGCGCAGCCAGCACCCCAGTCATGGTGAGCCGCGAGCGCAGCAGGCTGATGCCGGACACGGCCGTCAGCTTGGCGCAGCGCTCCAGGAAGGGCGAGCCGACGGTCAGGTGCGGCGCCGGGTCAAAGTACACCGTGTGCGTCTGGGTGTCGTGGCAGTGGGCCTGGGGAAGAGAAAGGGCGGGGTGCACAGGGTGTGGATGAACGGGTCGGTAGAAGGTTCCTGACAACCGCAACCGCAGCTGGCAGCTGGCGCTACGCACCTCGACGCTCAAGAGGGCGCCGGGGTTTTGCGCGAGTGTCGACATCCGGAACAGCCGCCCGCCGATGCCGGCGACGCCCGATGCGCAGTCCACGGTGGAGAAAGCGACGGTGCCGCTGGACGGCTGCGTGAGCGCATTGTTGGAAGACTCCACGCCTGCGGCAGATGAGGGACATGGGTCAGCACCTCTCGCAAACAGCCGATCCGTCCGCTGACCCACGCACCCCCCCCCCATCCTGCGCACCCAAGGTGACGCTGGTGTCTCCGCTGCAAGTGATGCCCAGCTCTCGTATGACGCCCGGCACGCCAAGCAGCACGTTGGTGGGGGCACCGGCGGGCCGGATGTCGTAGCTGTGTGGCAGGAGGGCGCGACAGGGGCAAGGCAGGGAGGTCGCACCGCTTAGATAGGAGCGCGGTGCAGGCCATAAGAAGGCATGAATGCAGGAAGGCCCAGCCCGGACATCGGAACCTCCCGACCGCTAGGCGCCAACGCACCGGCCAAAGAGCGATGTCACGAACTGGCCGGGCGGGCAGTCTAGGCTCAGCGGCTCCAGGTTGCGGCGCTCCAGGGCCGTGAAGGGGTTGTGCCCTGCGAGTGGGCGGTGTCAGGGGGGGCCGGCATGCATCAGGGCGCCACCCCAGGTCACGGATTGGTGGCGCTAGGGTGGCCGCGCTCGGTCGTGAAGTAGGCCGTGGGTATGTGGCAGAGCCGCATGTGCTCCCTGCTCCGCCCAGCGGCTGCTCACCGACTGCATCGGGCTGCGGCGCAGAGGTGCCCGCGTGCGTGCACCGGAAGACGGCGCTAGTGAGGAAGGGCTGGCCGCTGTCGTGCGACTGGGTGGCCGCCATAACCTCAGTCAGCACGGCGCCGGGCGGGCAGGCGAAGGACCAGGGCCGGAAGGCGCCCGAGCCGCCAGGTGGCACCGTGGGCAGAGCGAGGGCGGGCTGGCCGCCGCAACTGTGGACATGCGGCAGGGCAGGGCAGGGCGGTGGCGGCTCAGTGCACTTCTCCATATCAGCACAAGCATTGCGGGTGGCAGGCCGCTGCTTGCACCCACCGCGCAGCGAAGGCCGTGATGAAGCCGGGGCGGGAGGGCGTCCAGTGCACGTACAGGCCTGGAGGTGGGGGCACGCGTGAGGGTGCCCATGGCTCAGGTCATATC
This sequence comes from Chlamydomonas sphaeroides, assembly GCA_001662425.1. Taxonomy (NCBI): domain Eukaryota; kingdom Viridiplantae; phylum Chlorophyta; class Chlorophyceae; order Chlamydomonadales; family Chlamydomonadaceae; genus Chlamydomonas; species Chlamydomonas sphaeroides. Next base: position 33,151 of record BDDC01000608.1, read on the forward strand.
GCTCGACGAGGGCCGTTTCGCGGAGCCTCATCTCTGCATCTTGCGCAGCCGCGTGCTGGTGATGTCCCACAACCACATGCCGGACAGCATCCGTCCGCCACACCTGCGACCTCCACGATGCCGGACGCGTTGCAGGCGGTGCCGTTGAGCGCCTGCATCGGGCACGGCGGGCGCGGCAACCGGTAACGCAACATGGCGATGCAAGGCCCCCAGAGAGCCCGCTGCTCGCAGGTCCGTCATCCACCCACCAGTGTCGCATACACCAGGCCGCCTGCCGGGGGAGCGGGCTGGCCCGCCCGCATGGCGTTGCGCGGCTCTCCGGTGCCGGGCAGCGGCACGCAGCTGCCACCCAGGCCCCCCAGCGGCAGCGCGCCCGGGGCCTCGGGGGTGTACCAGGACCCGGCCGGCAGCAGGGCGGTCAGCGACGACAGCTGGTGGCCGGGCGGGCAGCGCAGCGACGCCAGCTGCTGGGTGGGGTACCAGGGCGAGTCCGTCGAGAAGTCGCCGAACGTGGGCGAGCAGCCGAGGCAGACGGGCGCGTCTGCGGGAGGAGGGAGGGAGAGGCATGGGACAAGGCGGTGGGGGTTGAGGGGCGCCACGATGCACCTCAATGCCCGGGACGCATGAGGCCCGCGCTAGGCCATGCGCGTAGCAAATCCACCTTCCTCAACCTTTCCCCTACCTGTTGACACAGAGGCGGGCGGGGGCGGAGGCGGCGAGGGCGGCGGAGGGGGCGATGGGGGCGGAGGCGAAGGGCTCGGCGGCGAGGGCGGCGGCGGCGGAGCCAGCGGCGGCGATGGCGGTGCGATGGGGGCCGGCGGGGGAGGCGAGGGGGACGGAGGCCTGAGGGGCGGGCCAGCAGGATTTGCGGGGTCAGTTAGGCCGGGGCGTTGCTTTGCAGACGTGGCAGCACATCATGCCGCTGCGGTGGCTCTCACCTGGGACCAGGGCTGGGTGGTGATGGCGAAGGCGGCTCGGGCCCGGGAGGCATGGGCGGGTCGTTGGGACTAGGGGGAGCCGGCGGCGGGACAGGCGGGGACGGCGGCGAAGGGGGACGCGGCGTGGGCGCCGGCGACGGAGGGGGAGACGGTGGAGGAGGCGCGGGCGGCCGGGGAGGTCGCGGGGATGGCGGCCGCGGTGGCGACGGCGGGGGAGGGGGGCTGGGCGACGGCGGCCGAGGCGGCTTGGGGCTGAGGGGCGGGCAGGGAGGCAGGGGCCGGGCACGACACATTGCAGTTAGATGCAGGAAACCCTGGCCGTAATGCAGGCCGCCAGCAAAGACCCCCCCCTCCCGCAGCTTGTGGCCCGCTGGGTGTGCTTCGGGGCACCCCGGGTGGTACACAGTGGGGCAGTGGCCGCCAGTGGGGCTGGCGGTGATGCGCAGGGCTGGCGCCGGGCGGGGAGCCCACCACGGCAAGGCAGGGAGGCAAGGCGGGGGCCCCTCCTACCCCTACCTGGGCGGTGAGGGGCTCGGGGGGCGCGGGGGCGATGGCGGCGTGGGGGGCGGCGACGGCGAGGGTGGGGGTGAGGGCGAGGGCGGCGGCGGTGGGGAGGGCGAGGGCGGCATGGGCGGTGGCGGCGGCGGCCTGACGATGCCTCCGTAGCGCACAGCGTCCAGGGAGCCGAACAGCGGGGCCGCCGTCAGGCCAGAGGGGCCCATGCCTGCCAGTGGGGCGAGGTGTGGCGAGCAGAGCGGCAGGAGCGTGTCGAGCCAGATGAGAACACATACATACACACACACGAACACACACACACACACACACACACACACACACACACCGCATTCCCTCTGCGCACGGCCGACGCGCCACTCTACCCGGGGCGTGCTGTGCCGCGAGTCGGGTTCCGTCCTACATAACACAGGAACACCCGCCACCCGCAACCACGCGCTGTAGCGCTTGCAATGGCGTCCGACCCCCCCCAGCCCCATACCCCCCAGGCGTCCGTCACGGCTGGCCGCCCCTCCCTGCGCTCATCATCCCACCGAAAGGCACATCAGGAGAGCAGTAGCACTCGAGGTAGCCCGTCACCCACACGTAGCTGGTGGCGGGAGGCGCAGGGGTGGGAGGAGCAGGCAATGCGTTAGTTAAGGTCAACTCAGGACCCCGGTCTTCTTGTTAATGATGTCGCTGCTGCGCCGACGCGCTCAGTCTGCATACATGACGCCTGGGCGCTGCAGTAAGCTCGGCCCCGCCAACCTCACCCGTGGTACACCATGCCCGAGGCCTCCCAGCACATGACGCAGCAGGCGCCTGCGGGATTGGTAGGCAGGCACCGGGGCCGCGGCGCCGTGAGCGAGGATGCCGCAGGTGCAGCAGGTCCTCACTGCCCACAGCACCCGGTCTCCCAGGCAACGGACTCACCTGCTTCGGGCGCCTGCCCAACCAGCACAAAGTTTCGGGCCAGGTAGGTGGTGTTGGGGCCTCCGTGGTAGGTGCACATGCCCACGGGGGGAGTGGGCGGCGACTGCGGGCGAGGAGGACAAGGGTTGCGAGGGCAGGTGATTGATATGAGCGGGGAGGGAGGAAGGAACAAAGGCAACGCGGCGCATCAGCAAGCAGCTTTGCTGACTGCAGTTCAAGCTACGCAGGCTCTCAAGCAAGACTGCTTGGCAGCAGGGTAGCAGGGTAGCGGGGGCCTTAACGCAGGACTGTTGGGGGCAGCGCGGCCAGGCGCTCACCGGCGGCGAAGGTGGCTTGGGCGAGGGCGGCTTGGGCGATGGTGGCTGAGGGGATGGCGGCTTGGGCGACGGTGGTGGATGAGGCGGATGAGGTGGCGAGGGCGCGGGGGGTGGGTGCAATGGCGGTTCGGGCGAAGGCGGCGGCGACGGCGATGGTGGCGACGGCGGTGGATGAGGCGGGTTAGGCGGATGCGGCGGCGAGGGCACGGGGGGTGGGTGTAACGGTGGCGTGGGCGAAGGCGGCGATGGCGATGGCGGTGGATGAGGAGGATGAGGCGGCGAGGGCGCGGGGGGTGG
>BDDC01000609.1:5092-52080 GCA_001662425.1 Chlamydomonas sphaeroides
CAGCCGCCCTCGCGCCTCACCTGCACGTCCTCGATGTGCCACAGCCGCACCTCGCCGTCGCTGAAGCCCGCCATGGCCAGCGCAGGCGTCAGCGCGCCGCACAGCGCCGCGGGCACGGGCGGCTTGGTGGCCGTAGGCAGCGACAGGATGCAGAGGCAGGCCCAGGCGCTGGACCTGTGGGGGTGAGGGGGACGCGTAGGCGCCGACGAGGCGCGTCGAGGGGCGTCAAGGGGCTTTCCCAGCCGGGAACACCGGCCGCCAACGCAGTGGGCGCGCGAGCGAGGAGAGCCTCTGACCACGGACAGGCAGCACGGCTGGCCGCGGCACGAGTTGGGGCCGCGCCCGCCAGGCCCCCGCTGCCCTCCCCAGTCCCCTGCCGTCCCTCCCCGGCGCCTCACCACAGCCGCACGGTGCCGTCCGCGCTGGTGGACGCCACCACGGTGGAGGCCAGCGCCACGCTGCGGCCGCCCGGCGTGGCAGCGCCCAGCAGCGCCGCCGCCTGCGCCGGGCTGGGCACGGCCGCCGCGGCGCCGCCTGCGGCCGCGGCGGCCGCCGCCAGGCGCCGCGTGAGGCTGACCGCCGCCAGTCCGGTGACGTCGTCCTTGTGTCCGGCCAGCGTGCGGCGGCACATCATGTCCATGTCCAGGTCCCACACCCTGCGCGGGCAGGCAGGCAGCGGGGCTTGCATACGAGTCGAGCATGGCATCGTCGGAGCACGTGCCGGCCGGGCACTACCACCAGGCCACGCCACAAGCCCGTCAATGCAGTCGGGTGGCAACCGCAGCCCTGATGGCCGGGCCCGCAGCCCTCCGCCCGCAGCCCTCCGTCCCCAGCCCTCAGAGGCCGGGCAGCTGCGCTCCGCCCGCATGTCCGCACCGTATGGTGTTGTCGCGCGCGCCGCTGAGCAGCAGGCTGCCGCCCAGCCCCAGCAGGCACAGCACGCTGCCGCGGTGGCCCCGCAGCACCGCCACCAGCTTGAGCGAGGCCGCGTCCCACACACGGACCGTGGCGTCGCCTGCGGCCGCGGCGGGCGGGCGGGGCGGGAGCAGGGCGGTGCGTTGCAGGCTGCAGCGAGGGGCGCGAGGGGCAGACTGCGACTGCGATGCAGATGAGCTGATGAGCGCACGAGAGCGTCGAGTGAGCGGGTGGCGGGCGGACAGGGGGGGCGGCTGGGTGGTGCCTAGCGCGCCGCTGTGGACGTGCCGTGTGCCGCCGCCGCTGCAGGGCCGCACCTCCTCCCGAGCACAGGTAGCGGCCGCACAGCGCCAGGCAGTTCACGGGCCCCACGTGCGCGCCGCCGTCCGCCGCCGTCACCATGAGCGGCGCCAGGTCGGACAAGCCGTGCTCCGCCTGGGGGGGGGGCGGGGGGGGGGAGAGAACGGGCAGGGTTGGTGGCCGGTGAGGCCGCCAGGGTTAGTGCCGCAGCGCCAGCCGCCTCGCCTCGCCAGCCGGCGTACGGCTGCCGCTGCCAACCTCGCTGGGCCTCGCGGGCCCCCCGTTGGCTACGAGCAGCGCGCACGCTCACGGTACGTTTGCGGCCCGTGGTGGTCTCCCGCACTGGTGCACTTTGCATACCCTGTTACTTGACTCTTTACTTAAGGACGCGCACCTCCTCGGGCGTGGCGATGATGCGGGGCGGCAGCAGCGCCGGCGGGCCCGTGACGCCGGTGGTGGACGTGGAGGTGCCCGTGGGCGCCCGCGTGAGGGGGCTGCCGGCGGGCGCCCCCGAGCCGGAGCCGACACGCAGGCTGGCCAGCTGCGGCGGCTGCAGCGGCGCAAAGGGCGACGCGGGCGGCTGCGTGGGGGCTGGCGTGGAGGTGCCGCTGGTGGAGGCGCGCGGCGAGGGCGGCGGCCTGGCGGCCGCGGCCGCGGCGGCGCCGCTGGCCGTGTCGCGCGGCGAGGGCGGCGGCCTGGCGGCTGCGACGGCGGCGGCCGCCGCGGCGGCGCTGGATGCGGCCGCCAGGAGCTGGGCCTCGTCCAGCGTGAAGACCTGGGGGGGGGCGGACGGGGTTGTTGGCGACGGATGTCAGGTTGGGCAGGAGACGCTGGAGAGCCCGAGGCCTGTGACGGCTCTGAAGACGACTGCCCAGTCCCCCGCGCGCCGGGTTCCAGCCCCCGGGCCCCCACCTTGACGGTCGTGTCCTGGCAGCCCACGTACAGCAGCGACAGCCCCTCGCGCTCGCCGCCGCCGCCCTCGCCGCCGCCGCCCTCGCCGCCGGCACCCGGCTCGTCGCCCAGCCCCAGCCCCAGCGCCAGCTCCGCCTCCTGCTGCTGCGCCAGCGACGCCAGCACGCCCTCCGCCAGGCTCATCACGCTGCCGCTGCTGGCGCCGTCGCCCTCGCCGCTGGCCGAGGAGAAGCGGTGCGGCCGGCCGCCGGCGAGCGAGGTGCGGCGGCTGCCCGGCGGCAGCGGCCCGCTGGCCGCACCGCTGTCGCCGCCCGAGAAGGAGCTCGCGGCACGGCCGCCAGCCGCCGCCGCGGCCGCCAGGGTGCTGGAGGAGCCACCGAGGTAGTGGTGGTGAAGGCCGCGGCCGCCGTTCGGGTGGTGGTTGCCGGCCTGGGACTGGCGGTTGTGACCGTTGGCGGCGCCGCCGTCGCGCTGGGCGTCCTGATGGTGGTGGTGGTGGTGGTGGTGGGCGGGGTGGTGGTGGCCCAGGCCCAGCACCTCCATGCAGCGGATGCTGCCGCACGAGTCGGCGATCTTGATCAGCTGCAGGCAGCGGAAGCCGGCCGCGTCCCACACGCGGATCTTGCGGCCGCTGGCGGCCAGCAGCAGCCGCCCATGCGCACGGCTGCGGCGCGGCAGGGAGGGGGCAGGTGAAGGGGTCCCTGTGTTGGTTGCGGGCTACAGGCGGCGGCGGGACTCGCGCGGATGCAGCGCAGCCGCCGTGCGCGTGGACGGGGCCACGACAGACGTGCAGGGTCTGCGTTCGAGTAGGGACCCTGTGGCTAGGAGTGCTGGCGCCGGCTGGCGCCGCAGGCGGGCGCTCACAGTCGCATGGTGGTGACGGGCTTGCGCTGGCCGATGAGCGTGTGCAGGCAGGCGTTGTCGCGCACGCTCCACACCTGCGGCCAGGGCCAGCCCGCAGGCACGCACACGGCCGCAAGCCAGAGGCGTCAGCTGTCCGGCTGCGACCGCAACGCAGCCTCAAGCCCCACGGTGCTGCGCCGCTCCTGCAGCCACACACGGCTCCCGCCGCAGCGCGCTGCGCTCACCCGGACGCTGCAGTCGGTGCTTGAGGTGTAGAGCCGCTGCGTGTGGGAGCACAGCGCCAGAGCCACCACGGCCCCGCTGTGCCCCACCAGCCGCATGTACTCGTGGCTGTCCGCTCCGCCGGGGCCGGCGCCGGCGCCGGTGCCGGGAGGGGCGTGCGGCTCGGTGGGCCACACGTCTGGCGTGTAAAGTGGGTAGAGGTTGCGAAAGCAGTGACGAGGAGGGGCAAGCGGGCGGGTGCGTCGGGACGATGGCGTTGGAAGGCAGGATGGCCGTGACGCCAAGGGTCGCTCGCACGGGCGAGCTGCCGTGGCAGGTGGCGGGGCCCCCCGCGGCGGGCGGCACATGGCGGCGCAGCCCCGTCACTCACCCAGGCCCTGCGAGCCGGTCCGCGAGGCGTTGGGCGGGCCGGCGGCCGGCGCGGCGGGGGCCGGCCCCGCTGCTGCTGCTGCTGCGTAGCCCGAGGGCGTGCTGGGCAGCCCTAGCGTGGCGTCCACCAGCGAGTGCGTGGCGCCGCCCAGGCTGGTGCGGCTCAGGACTGCGGCGGGGCACGACGGGCAACCGCCGGTCGCTGGTGGGCGGCAGCTGCTGCGACCAACCGGCACGCACTCCGTCAGACCCTGCTGCGGCCCCTCTCCTCGACTCCATCGCCCGCGCGCCAAGCTGGCCCCTGTCACTCACGTGTGCTGGGCGCGGCCGCGAGCTCCAGCGCGCCGCTGTCGACCGGCGGCGAGGGCGCCCGCGGCAGCAGGCCCGTGACCGTGGGCCGGGCCGCAAGGAAGGCGCGGCTCTTGGCGGTGATGCCGCGGCTCAGCGCCTCCAGGCACATGCAAACGTCCTTCTGCGGGTCCAGCGTCGCCAGGCCCGGGCAGCCGCCAAAGGACGCGCGGCGCGCCGCCAGCGGGCCGAGCAGCGGCGCGGCGGGGCCTGGCAGGCCCGGCGCCGGCAGGCTGGGCTGCGGCGAGGGCTGCGGGCAGCCCAGCAGCGGGCAGCGCAGCAGGTTCAGGAAGCCGCCCTTCTCGCGGGTGACCACCAGCGCGGTGTTCTTGGGCACCGCCACCCAGTCGGAGGCGGAGGCTGCGAAGGGGCAGGGCAGCGGCGAGGGCAGGGCGGCGGCGCTAGGCGTGCCCGCGTCGGGCGTGAGCACGCGTGTCTGCTACGTCTCGCGGGCCAAGCCCCGGCTCCGAAGCGGTGTGGGATGAACCCCTGCTGGTGGCACGGCAGCTGCCCGCCTTCCGCGAGCCCCCACAGGGCGTGTCCGTGAAGCCCCGGCGCACCCGTGATGGGCTCCGAAGCCACGAACACGACCGAGGGGCCCTGCGCTGGGAAGCCCAGCTCGTAGCTGCCCTCCTGCGTGATGCTGCTGCCGCCGCTGGCCGCGGCAGGGCACGGCGCGCAGCCGGCGCCGCCCGCCGCCGGCGGCGAGGGCGTGGCTGGCGGCGGCGCGGGCGAGGGCGCGCGCGCAAAGTTGGCGCCCTCCGCGTAGTACAGCGACGCGGGCGAGTCGGTGTCGGGTGACACGAACTGCGTGCGGGCCGCGATGTCGCGGTGTCAGCATGGTAACAGCTTCCACGAGTCAGGGTGCAACGGCGCCGCCGCTAGCTTTACCCCCCGGTGTCTCGCCCCGCGCTGCGGCCCTGTGACCCACGGCCCGTGTGGGTTCCAGTGTTAAGTAGGACAGAACCCCACACGGCCCGTGTGCGCGTTGCACATCGCGTGTCCTGTAAGTTCGAACCGACAGCGCGTCAACAGCAGCAACGGCCTCACGCGCGTGGCGATGAGCGTGGCGCCGTCGGACACCACGAAGTTCATGAGCGAGGTGGAAGTGATGCCGTGGCGCCGCTGCACGGCGCTGATGGTGGCGATAGTGTCCTGCGGGCGGGAGGGAGCGGCACGCTCGACGGCAGGCAGGCACTCAGGCGGCGCCGCCACACACGGCTGCATGTACATCGTAGAGGGACGCCTGCGTGGAGGGACCCCTGAAATTGGGCCCGTGCAGCCGCAGCGGTGGGCAGCGGCGGGCCCCCAGCGGCCGCGCCTGGATCGCATTGATATCACGCACCCACAACACATGAAGTGGGGACACAGTCGTTGTGTAATGTCACACAGCGGCCGCGCACCTGCATGGCCTTAATGAGCACGTCGGGCTGCTGCTGCTGCCGCACGTCGGGCAGGTGGTTGAGGAAGAGCGCAAAGCTGACGGCCGAGTCGCTGTGGAAGGAGGCCACCGCGTTGTAGGCGCAGTCCGACAGCGTCTCCAGCAGCGAGCGACGAATCTGGCGGCGGCAGGTGGCACAGCAGGCGGCAGCAGCGGGCCGGCGGTGAGGCGAGCAGAGGGCCTGGGGCGCGTGTACCGCGACGCCAATGCAATGCTTGCCCTCAGCGCAGCCCTTGTTGGGCGAGTAGTGGCTAGATGCCCTCCATAGCTCGGCCCACGGGCTATGCGTTCCAGGCACCATTGCTGCTGTGGGGCGTGTTGTAGAGCGGAGTGCTGGGGGCCCGGTGTGTGCGCAACCGTCAGCCCCACGGCACCCACGGCGGGCCCCCACAGCGCACCTGTGCGAAGCCCGCCACCACTCCGTTGTGCATCCACATGTAGCGGGAGAACTGGAAGGGGTGGCAGTTCTGCTCGCTGCGGGGCGGGGCAGGCCGGCGCCGAGGGCAGAGAGAAGGGGTCACAACACCAGCCCGGCACCGAGCAGCGGCACGGCGCTGAGCCAGGCCGCCGCCCTCAGCAGCCCCCGGCCCCCCAGGAGGCAGGCAGCGGCCTCAGCGCAACGTAGCTGACGGGCGTGGGAGGGCGTGGTGGGAGGCGGGGCCCATGCGCCCAGCGCAGCCGCTGCGCCCGGCCCCGGCGTCGTGCCCCCGCGACCGAGAGCCGCGCTACATGCTCCCAATCCAAACGCCCCCACCGCCCGCACCTGACGGGCATGCCCGGGTAGGCCGCGCGCACATGCGCGAACACCAGCGGGCTGACGATCTTGCAGGCCAGGCGGGACAGGTTCTCGTTGTTCCAGGCGGGCGTGATGCTGGCGGGCGGGAGGGCGGGGCAGCAGGCAGGCAGCCTCAGCGCGTGCAAGCCGGCACGGTGGTCCGGTGCACGCTTGGTTCCGGGTGCATGGGGGGAGGGGCGCTAAGCCATGGCGATGGCCGGCCCACAGGTTCGGGGCTCGCACCGTCAGCACAATGGAAGACGCTGCGGAAGGGCAGGCCACCCACACGCCCACCCACATGGCTGGCGCTAAACGCACCTAGTGAACACACAAGGCGTGGGGTCACGCTCGCGCATGTTGTCGGTGCTGAACCAGCCGATGCCAAAGCCGTCGCCGTTGAGGTTGCCATGACCTGGGGTGGGGCGCAGCGGTATCATGGGCGAGAGATGGACCAAGGGTGTGCTTTACATCCGCGCGCTTTGCTGCTAGAAAAGTGGTGCCGGTGACACGGGTCGGGCGGCAAAGGGGCCGCGCGGGGCTGGGTGCCGGAGCGGGGGACCGCAGCAGAGTCGCTGAGGCAGAGGCTGCTGGCAACCAACGAGCGGTAGACACGCCAGCGCGGCAGCCCAGACCCAGGGCAGCGGGCCCACGGCTAGCTGCAGGGGTGCCGCAGCGTCCCAGCAATGTGCCGTCAATGGGGCTGCAGCGGCTGCTAGCTCCACCAGACGTCACCACGGGCGCATCAGGATGCAGCAGGCCGCGAGGCCAGGGCCTCCAACGCGCGCTGGATCCACCCTGCTGAGACGGCCGAAACGGCCCCATGCGCCCCGCCGGGTGGCGTGGTGCGTACCCAGATGGAAGGGCAGCGTCGGATCGATCTTGCGCTCCCTAGCGTCATAGGACTGGGATGGGAGGAAGTGGTGGGACCACGGTCGGGGGTGCGGTTGCCATATGATTATGCTGTCGAACAGCAGCCCCGGGACGAGGCTTGCTCATCCCGTCGTAACGGCGCACCTGTTTAATGATGGAGCGGTCGGGGTACAGAACGATGTCGGCCAGCAGCTATCGAGGAGAGGGACAGGCGGGGCACGGCGCGTTTAAGGGGATGAGAGGGGCCCCCTCAGGCCGTTGCGTGCGTGCACCCGACGCTCTGCCGACCGCGAAAGCCGAGAGCGATATCATATAGATTGCCTCAATGACAATACATCGAGCACAAAGCCCTAGAAGGCGCTCGCGACTTGGCTGCCGTGGCAATTGATTCCGGCACCGCTCGCCACCAGCCGGCCGAGCGGTTCACCATCAAGGCCCGGACACGTGCCTGTGGCTGGCCGATGTAGCACATGAGGCGGCACATCCTCGCTGCCTCGACGCCTGTCAATTGCTTGGCGCAGCCCTTGTTGGGCGAATAGTAGCTAGCTGCCTTCCATAGCTCGGTCAACCGGGCTATGCGTCGTGGGCACAATTGCTGTTGTGGGGCGTGGTAGAGCGGACTACTGGGGGCCCGGTGTGTGTGCAACCGTACGGCGCACACTGCACAGCGACTGGCCGCGACTGGCCACACTAGCGACCGTATTGTGCTTAACCCTCCCTGGCCACGACCCGTCTAGTCACCAAGCGGCGCACTACTTCCAGCCCACCGCACGTAGAGTGGCATACACTCCCAGCAATGGGGACTAGTCAAGGACCGCACCGGTAGCCCGCAGCAACGCCATGGGGTGGGGAGACTGGGACCTCTCGGCCCTAGGGCCAAGCGACAGCGGAGACGGCAAGGAGATACCAAGTGTTCTTAAACCTGAAGAGGAAATCGCCCGCTTCACGGTGCGGGAGCGCTTCTATTTAGCCTTGTCTATGCTCCTGCTGCGGTGTCGATGGTCTCCGCAAACCCGTTCGCGCCGCGCAGGTCGATGAGCACCTTAGCGACGTGGAACGCACCGTGCTATACCTTAACGGAGGACAGCTCATACAGCAGCGGCATGCAATTGCAAAGTGGGTGTGGGCTGTTCGCACTTTGGGCGACTGCACATGCCAACCATGGGCCGCCTGTGTCTTGCTTGCAGCCTGCCTGCTGTCCTCAAGGGGCGAGGGAGACCAGCATTCGACGCCATCTCGCAGCCGCTCAAAGCGGCTCTTAACCGGCTCGACTCGGAGGCCCAGGTTGGTGGCTGTTCACACCTCAGTGCCCCCTCATCGCTGTCCCCCGCCCTACCCCGGCGCGCCGTGCCCTGCACGCTGTAACCCGGACACTCCGCACAATGCAGATTGCTACGGCGGAGGCCTTCGCCACGATAGCCCGGGAGCGGCTGCTCTCTCCAGTGGACCTGCAGGTCTGCATCCTGCCCACAGTTACTCGGAACATCAACCGGGAAAAGTCCGAGGAGGTGAGCACAGGAAAAGGACCTGGCAACGCAACGCCTCCACGCCCGTCCGTATCTTGCGCACTATGGCAAACACGCATGTGGCACACCAAGCCCGGCGCTCTCCTATGCGCACCCCAGGAGACGGACGCGTGGCTCAACACGCTCTTCGAGCTCATACCCCTGCTGGACAAGGAGGTGCTTAAGACGGAGGTGCTCTCGCTGGCGCTGTCCAAAGGCGACGTGGAGGGCGTCGTGGGCTCCAAAACCATCTGCGTGCGGATACTGGGCGCGCTGGCGCCGCGGCTGGTGGGTTGCGCTAACACGCAGCACCCTGGCCCGCACTGCGCCGGCCAAACCACACCCCACGCCCCGCACGCCGCACCCCTCCTGAACTGGCCACGCGCGGCCCTTCCCCCCCGCCGTTCATGCACCGCAGACCTGGGAGGAGATCGACCGGTCCTTCTTCAAGAAGCTGCTGTCCATGTGCCAGGATGTTGACCACCACATCCGGGTGGCCTCGTGCAGCCAGCTGGCCGCCATCGCGCGCGTGGCGGGCAAAGACGTGGTCGCCAAGACCATCCTGCCGGAGCTCTTTGAGCTGCTCAACGACGAGGAGCTGCTGGTGCGCGCCGCGGGCCAGCGAGCGAGGGCGGGCCCCCCGCAGCAGCAGCGTAGTTTAGAAATGAGGGCACCACCATGCGCGGTGTTGCGCATTGGTACTTGGGAGGAGAGGCACGTGGCACTCACCCGACGAGGCAGCGCCAGCGGCGGGCATGGGCTCTGGTAACTATACCGGGGACCTGCGTCATGCCGCTCAGCGCGCCCGCTCCATCCCACAACTCCCTTGCCCGACAGGCCCGTGTGGCGGCGCTGACGACGCTGACGTCTATCCTGGACCTGGTGCCGCCGGAGGTCCGCAAGGGGCAGGTGATGCCCATCCTGCGCAACCACATGCAGCCGCTGGACCTGGACATCAGCATGCAGCGCTGCGTGGCGCGGGTGTTTGGTCAGCTGGTCGGCGTGGTGAGCGGCCGGGCTTGGCCCCATGGGTGGGAAGGGCGAGGCGAGGGAGCAAGGCGGCGGAAAGCGATATGGGAAGGGCAAGGGGGCTGCAGAAGTGCCCTGCGGGGGGTTCGTGCAGGGTAAAGGGAGGGCATTCAGGTCCATACGAGCGGCGCGGAGCAAGCCAGCGGCGCAGCGCAGCAAGCCAGCGGCAGCGGTTGAGCAGTACGTCGGCGCATGGAAGGAAGGGGAGCTGCTTGGCTCTGGCGCTGGCTCGGCGGTGCTCGCGAATTGGAGCGCAGTGGGCTGCGGCTGGAGCGCAGGACGCGCATAGGAGACTGCCACAGCTGGTAACAGCAAGTGCTGCGGCGCACGTAGATCTGCAGCAGGGAGGACTGCAGCCTGGGGCTGGCCGCGCCAGGCCGCGGGCAAGGGCTCATGCCGCCCTTCCTCTGGGCAGGCGGCTGAGCTGGTGTTGGGGGACCGCCGCCTGCCGCGGGCCAGGCGCTGGCGTACGCGGAGCTGGCGGTGGCTCTGCGCATACAACCCTCAGGAGCAGCAGCGACCTCGGGGCCAGCATAACGGTGGCTGCATGCCGGCAGCCACCAGCAGTGGCAAGCCACGCCACGCCATGCATGCCATGCAGCGCGGTCGGCGCAGCGGCTGCGTCAGCCTTGAGCGGACGGCACACCTACGTCGCTGCTTCGGGCTGTGCAACCGCACCTTCCAACCAGCCTGCGTCGCCCGGGGACGCCTGCCCCCATGATGCACGGATGCCTGACCCCGTTCCACCCGGTGCGCCGGTGCGTCCGCAGGTCAAGGTGGACTTTGAGCACGACGACTCGGTGCTCTTCTTCTCCTGCTTCAAGCACCTCGCCACCAAGAGCGACCTGGAGCTGCGGCGCCTCTGCGCCGGCCAGCTGCCGGCCGTGTTGCGCGCCGCCACGGCGCTCAGCGCCGCCGCGTTCGGGCAGCAGTTCCAGGACACGCTGGGCAACCTGGCGGCCGACCCGGACCCCGAGGTCCGCAAGATCGTGGCCACGCAGCTCACCGACGTGGCGCGCGTGGTGGGCCGCGACTGCCCCGCGCTGCTGACGCGGCCGCTGTGCCGGCTGCTGCGCGACGACGCGGCGGCGGTGCAGGCGGCGCTGCTGCCGACGCTGCCGGCGCTGCTGGGGCACTGGAGCATACGCGACGAGGCGCGGCGCGACGCAGCCATGGCCGACCTGGCGCGCGCCATCCTGGAGCTGGAGAACAGCACCAAGCGCAACTGGCGGCTGCAGCAGCAGCTGGCCATGGCGTTCCCGGTGTTCCCGCAGGTGAGGGCGCCGCTGGGAAGCTGACGCGGCGGTGGCTGTTGAGGGCCGGGCCGGGCGGGGCTGGGGGCGTAGGCGTGCGCTCGCCGCAGCAACGCAGCAAGCGTGTGTCGGGGGCCTCGTGCGGGCGGCGTGATGCTGCTGGGGGGGGGCCCAGTGGGCAACGCTGGGGCGGGCGCGGGCGCGGGCGCGGGCGCGGGGGCACTGCCTGCTGCAGAGCCATGGCGTGCTGGGCTGCCCGGAGGCGGTTGCGCTAGCCTCAGCATGAAGGTGCACCAGGAGCCTCGAGCTCCTCGACTTGTTTGGGAGCGCAGGCTGGTGGCGACCAGGGCATGTGACAGGTCGGCTCGGGAGCATGCGCCCGTGGCCGAGGTGCGATTTCTGGCTCCGCGCTGCCTCCCCGGGGCGCCGCAGGTGTTCTCCAGCGACCAGATCTACGAGCACTTCATGCCCATTGTGTGGCGCTATCTGACCGACACCGCCGCGGCTGTGCGGCCCGTGGCGGCGGAGGGGCTGGTCTGCTTTCTGCGCTACAACAGGTGCGCTGCCCTGGGTCGCCGGCAGATGGACACGTAGAGCGCAGCGGCGCCCCGCCGGCTCTGCTGCCAGTGCGGCCCAGGAGCCGGGAGCCGTTGGCCCTGGCGGGCTGAGGAGTAGGCACGGGCCAATGGGGCTGGCCTAGCGTACGTGTTTAGGGGGCGGGCGGGGAGCTGGGCCGTGTCCAGCTGACAGGGCGCGCGCAGCCCGCTGTGAAGCCCCAGCAGCTCCTGCCAGCCCCACCCGGCATTCACACGCCTCGCTCGCCCCCCCGCCCCGCGCCACCGCCGCCTTGCCAGGCGGGAAAAGCAGCGCGCGGAGATCATGCTGCGCATCATCCGCGACTTCTGCCGCGGCCGCTCGTTCACGGCGCGGCTGACGTTCGTGGACATTGCGGGCCACATGCTGCGCCGCTTCTCCTCCCGCTTCATCAAGGAGTACACCTTTGACCTGGTGCGTCGCCTGGCCGTGGCTGCTAGCCTGGCTGCCGGTATCCTGGGCCCCTGCGACACCGCCAGCTTTGCGCTGTCGCGGCGGCACGCCCGAGTACCATCCGCCTGACTGTCCCGCTCCGCCCTCTGTGTGCCATCGCTATTCGGCACGCCCGTTCGGCAGGTGCTGGAGCTACTGTACGACTCGGTGCCCAACGTGCGGCTGTGCGCAACGTCGCTGCTGCCGGGGCTCAAGATGTGCATCAAGCTGCCCGAGGACGTGGACCTGTTGGAGCGCCTCAACAGCGCCATGAGCAGCATCATGACCGACAACGACCGAGACGTGTCGCAGGTGGGGACAGCGGCCGGGCAGGGTAGCGAGGATGGCTGGGGGCTGCAGCGAGCAGCCGGAGCTGGGCCGCGTGATCAGGGGGGCTTCCGTATGCGGCGATGTGTAGCATCAAAGGCCGTCCTGCCTCTAACAACGGAAACACCCTTGCACCGGCAACGCACACCTACGAGCGCGCTGCGATCTGATGCCTTGCCTGCCTCCCCAGAACGCGCGCACCATGAATGAGACGTTCAAGAAGACGCCCATGCGCATGGGCGGCGTGGGCGGCGGCATGCTGGACATGAACGGCAGCATGGGCTCCAGTGCGGGGCTGGCCTTCGGGCTGGGCGGCGGCAGCCCCAGCACCGAGGCTGAGGACCGGCGCAAGGAGGAGGAGGAGAGCGACTTCACCTTTGGCGCCGACGACCTCAAGGAGTGAGTGCGCGCGCCACAAGGGTCAGGAGTCCAAACGCTGCGATGCCGCACGGTGTGTGCGCTGCGCTACGCCGACACTAGCTTGACCGCCGCACTCGTGTGGTGCCCTCCCGCAGGCTCAAAGGCGAGATCATGCAGGTGTCGCAGGCCAAGGCCAAGGGCGGCGTGCCGGGCGGCCCGCTCGGCGGCAAGGCCGGCGTGCAGCGGCGGCCGGGTGGCCTCACGCCCGTGAGCTCCTACGGCGATCGCTCCTCCGCCAGCAACCTGGCCACGCGCGCCGGCTTCGGCGGCCCCGGCGCTGCCGGCGCGCGGCGGCCGGGCGCGACCGCTAGCGAGGACGGCACGGGGCGCAACATGGGCGGGCTGCTGCGGGGGCCCAGCGGCGGCGCCGTCAGCGTGCCCACCAGCCGCATGGGCTCCGCCGCCAGCACAGCCAGCAGCGGGCCCAACAAGGGCTTTGGCGTGTCGGGGCCGGTGCTGAATAGCCCCGTCGGCAAGGTCACGCCGACTGGGTCGCGGATCGGCGGCATGCCGGCAGCGGGGCCGGTTGGGAACAAGCCCGGCTCGCCGCTGCTGGGCGGAGTAGGCATGGGCGGGCAAGGGGGCGGCGGCGCGGGGCAGACCCCCACGGGGGTGCGGCTGCCGGCCATCACCACGCGCTCCTCGCCTACTTCATCGCCGCTGCTAGGTGGCGGCCTGGGGTCCAAGCCAGGTAGCGGCGGCAGCAGCCGGTTGACGGTGGGCAGCGGGCCCGCGTCGGCGGTGTCCGCCAAGCCGTTGACGACTGGCTCTACGGTAGCTCGGAAGCCTACTCGATGACTCCCAAAGGTCCCGGTGCAGGAGGTGGATACCCGCGCAGCACTGCTAGCGCGGCTGGGCGTTGGCGGTCCGCGCGTCAGCGCGTCGGGCTTGGCTGGCGCCGGTGGCATCAGGGTGCTCGCGAGCCCGCGCGGCAACTTGATCGGTGGCGCGGCCGCGTGAGCTGCGGGTAGCCCATAGGCCAGGGGTCTGCCTGGCCGCATGTGTCGGGCTGCAGGCACCTGGGCTAGTCGTAGCGCCGTGGGCTGTTGCTAACGAGGCCGTGGGCTGCGGCCGAGGCTGTGCCACTCGCGGCTTGCACTGGGACCGGACGCGCGGGGGTGGTGGCGAGCTGCGCGCAACACCCCAGAGCACTTGACTCGCTAGGGGCAGGGGGCTGTGTGATCTTGGCGAGGCAATGCAGGGCGCAGTGAAGGGTGGGGGCGGGAGCGCAGGTGGACGGGTGGGCGATGTGGGGAGGAGCAGGGCAGAGGTGTCGCGCGTACGTCCAAGAACGAATGGACTCTTCTTATGCCAGCACTGAAGACGGCGGGCACAGTTGCTGCGGTGGTATCGTGCTTCTGGTTTGTGGTGGCTTCGATGGACCGGCTTGGGGACGCCGCGGATTGCGCACCCGGGACATGCTGGTCGAGGACAGATGGAGCTCGCGCGTACGGCAGCCGCCGGGGCGGCATGAAGGCTGTGTGTTTGTCCTGCGTAAGGACTTCCTGCTGTAAGCTCTCAGCTTTGCTTCCTGTGGTCGCTTTGTTGCAGCCACAGTTACAATGTTGGCCGCATCCCTGCGACTAGGGACCCACCTGCCGGGGCAAGGCTGCGACGGCACGCACCCGGCGTCATGCCGACAACACTCGTGCGCCGTGTCCGCCCCCCTGCGAGCCCCGCGCAACGCTGTCATTTTATCAGCTGAAGGCGCGGGAGCCGCTGGACTGAGCGAGGAGCGGCGGCAGAGCAATGCGCGCGCCGGCGCTCGCGGAAGTGGTTCAGACGCGCCCAAGCCGGCGTCCACGCGGGATACGGGGCTTCCACGTCTGCGTATCGACTTCCGACAAGGCTCTCCACCGCCCAGAGGCGTGGACCTGCGAAGTAAGGCGCATGCAGTTGCCCGTCGCAACCGCTGCTCGCAACACCTGCGCAACCCATTGGCAACAAATAAACCAATCAAATGGTTGACTTGCCTTGCAGAGTTTGGGTCGCGGTTGATGGCACCTCTGCCCGGCGACACGCTGCCCCGGATGGATGCGCTGGTGGTGGTCGAGGGATTCAACGACAGCATCGCCCTGCACAAGGCCGTGCGCGCGCCGGTGCGTGATACCGAGCTGCGTAGCGCGCTCACTCGCTCCCCCAGCGAGGAATCACTGAACGAGGCACGGGCCGGTCGCGGGGGCGGGCCCCATCGCTGCTGTTGTGGTACCCGCTTCTTCCCACTCCTCAACCCTTGCCTCGTCCCCCCTTGCTCCACCACGACCGCCAGACCTTTGTGCTCGCTGGCGGCTACGCGCTGGCCGACGAGATGCGGCCCGAGCTGTCGTACCTGGCGCAGCTGGCGCGCGAGGGGCTGCTGCCTCGCCAGCTGGTGGTGTTCACGGACCCCGACTGGCAGGGCCGCTCCTTCCGGACTCTGCTGGACGAGCAGCTGCTCGCAGCTGCGCAGCCCGCCGCAGCACAGGCGTCGGGACGGCGCCCTGGGGCTGCAGCCGGCTCGCAGCCGGCGGGTGCAGGCCGGGGGGCTGGCGGGCGAGCAGGCCTGGCCGGCGTCAGCGCCAGCGCGGCGGGCGCAGCGCCGGCGCCGGCGTCAACGTCAGCGGGCAGCAGCCCGGCCGGGGGTGGTGACAACTCCAGGCCGGTGACCGTGCGGCACGCCTTCCTGCGTGTGGAGCAGGGCACTGCCACGACGGAGAGCTTGTGAGCGAGGCAGCGTGATCGCCTGCAGAGCGGCACTCAGCAGACAGGGATTGGGCACCGTATGCAGTACGGTAGCACGCCCTCAGCTCATTGGCGTTGAGCTCCGGCGCCATGGCAGCTCGCCGACTGACAACCTCAATGCGTGCATCCAAGTAATGCCCGCTCGCTTGCTCGCAACATTTTTTGCTGGTTCCCTGCAGGCGGCACGAGGTTGGCAACGTGGGTGTGGAGCACGCCAGCCCCGACACCATCCGCTCCTGCCTCCGCCGCGCGCGGCCGAGCTTTGGCGCAGAGCGAGTGGAGTTCACCGTGGAGGAGCTGCGGTCGGACGGGCTGGTGGGCAGTTGGGATGACAAGGCCAAGGTTAGTGCTGCGGGGACTTGATTGAGGGCGGCGTGGTCCATGGTGCCTGCCAGGGGGCGGACATTTCCTTTGCTGACAAGTTTCCTTGTTTGGTGCTGGTGCAGGTGGCGGGGCCGATGCTGCGGCGCGTGCGCTTCTGCAGCGCCCTTGGCATTGACGAGGTGGGAACCGGCAAGGCTCTCGCCAAGCTCCTGAACCGGTTTTTCACACGCGAGGAGTACAAGGCGGCGTTGGCGGCGGCGGGGCAAGCATAGGAAGGCTGAGCGGGTACCCGTGCTGTACAGGGGATGAGGGCGGGTCGGATACGAAGACGTCACACATGCGGCATGTCGCCGCCCGTTGATCGTGCTTGGTGATGGGTGTCCCTGCGCCCAGGAGCATTGTTCGCGATCAGCAGCAGCATCTGTAACATCTCAAAGTGGCGCCCGTGCTCGGCCGAAGCTGGCGTGCGAACCCGGGTGCGAGTCGGCTGCACGAAGCTGAACGGACGCGTTTGCCGCATGCACTCCAGGCTATATTAACGAAAGCACCTGCTAGCATTGCCAAGGTCGAGCGTGTAGGGGTAAGGTGGTTAGGGGTGGAGGCCATGCGCGCAAAAGTCGCAGCCTCGGAGCTGCTAGCCCGCCAAACACACGCAAACACCGTCGACGCTCTGCGGTATCAAGCAACGCCCCCTGTACAGTACACAGGGGTAGCCTCCCTTCGTTTGTAGCTGCTCACTTTGTAGCTGACTTGAACAAATTTTGTGGTCGCACGCACCCCACGCGGCCCATGATTGGCCTAAAGGGCTAATCAGACACCACCGTGGGCGGCTGCACAGCAAGGAAGGCGCGCAGGACTTCTTTGCCTCGCATCGTGTCGAGGCTGTAGGCCGGGCCTTCGCAATGTTCAACTCGCAGACTGGCTGCCTCAGCAACTTCGTTGAGCAGGATGGCTGCGCGCGCACGGTGATCGTGCTACTCCTGTTGACAACAGTCGGATGCATAAGCTACACTTGGGGGTACTACGAGGTGCGCGGCGCAGAGCATGCCACAGGCTATGCTATCTCATGATGCTTCAAGTTGACACGACTGTGCCGGGCTGTTGCAGGGGATTGCGAATGCGCAGAGCAACCTTATGCTTGACAAGCTGCACCAGCTCCAGCTGGAGCAGCTGTCCAGCGCGCCAAAACTCAACGGAACAGCTCCGGCGGGCAAGAGAGGAGGGGGGCACGGTGGGGGACACGGGAGCGGAGGCGAGACCGCCAGCGTGCACGGGACTGGTCACGGCGGGCACGGGAAAATGCTGGCCGAGGTCTTAGAGGGCGCTGACATCGTGGCCGCACCTGGCAGCGGCGACGAGGTCTTGGAGGCAGCCGAGGAGGCGGAGGCGGCCACGCTGGAGGAAGCGACCGAGTCAAGGGAGGAAAGCGCAGCTGCAGCCCAGCTACGCGGCTTGGCCGGCGTTGGCACGGGCGAAGGCGGCGGACGGCTAGGGCGGAGAGCGAGAGCGGGGCGGCATAACGACGACGGAACGTAGGAGGGCTATGGCATGTGGGCGCAGCAAGCGGGTAGGCTATTGGTGAAGGGATAGGTAGTCTTGCATGCGCTGGTGGCTCGTCTCGTGTCTTCGTTGTCGGGAACATGCTGGTGGCTCGCTCGGGGCCCAGAAGGTTGCTGAGTGTTCTTGTGACTCGGACTGCCGCTGTGTGGCCTGATACTGCGTGCCCTACTGTGGGTGACTTGGGCGGAATGCCCAGGATGCGTTCACGGTGGTGTGGCGGTGGCTTGGGCGGCAGGGCCTCCGGCGCCAAGCGTTGCTTGTGGCGGGACTTCGTCCTCTTTAAGGCAAGCAGGTCCTTCTCCGTGCCCTGTGTTCCAACGTCGAGAAGAGAGACAGCCACCGATGGCTACCTCGCCGCAATATGGAGGGGGCTGCCGTTGCTGCGATGCGCAACGGTCTCAGCACTGCTGCCGCTCCCACAGCAGCCCCACAGCAGCCCCTGCCTTACCCGAACCGGATCTGTCCGTGCCCAGCCACCGCGTGCGAGGGCAGCTTGCTCGCCACATCCAACGTCGCGCTCAGCTCCTCTAACAACGTCCGGCTGCGCGTACCGCCGCCGCCTTTGGTGCCGCCACTTGCCCCTAGCACCCCTGTCCGCCCCATGACTCGCCGCTGCGACTTCTCCTGACCCGCGCTGTGCCGGCCACCGCCCGCACCCTGGGCCTCGCCGATGCCGGCTGCCGGCGGCGCGGACTCCGACCGCGTCGACGCCAAGCCCGCCCCCTCGCCCTCGCCCTCGCCCTCGCTGGTGCTGGCGGCCACTCGCCGCCGCCCCGAGCGCGGACCCACCGCCGCCACCGACGACGACGACGCGCACGCGGCCAGCGCCGCCGCCTCGCGCGCCGCGACCGCCTCGCGCGCCGCCGCCTGCCCCGCAGCCTCCTGCAGCTCCTGCCGCCGCGCGGCCGCGGTGCGGGTGGTGTCCCGGATGACCTCCCGCCGCTCCGCCTTGTACGCCAGCTCCAGCCCCGCCATTGCCTGCTCCCGCACAAGCCGCGCCGCCTGCATCTCTGCAGCGCGGCGCTCGTAGGCGGGGTCCACCCCAACACTGGCGTGGTAGTGGCCAGTCGTCATCCAGGGGTCCTGCGGCGCGCAGGGCGGACCGGCGACGGCAAGCGGTCAGCAGCGGTGCAGGAGGGGGAGGAAGCTGTGTGCGGTCAAACGGCCCCTGGCTTCACGCCGCCACGTGGAGGGCGCGCAGTTGCAATGAAAGCGTGAAAGGGACCGGCGCTGCGCGCTCCCCCCCGGTTGCGGCTCACCTCCTTGCGGCTCATCTGCTTGAGGCGGCCGGTCTCGCTGAGCGTGAGCCCCGGCCGGCCCACCCAGTCGCAGGTGAACTGCTGCAGATGCACGGGCTTGTCGGCCTCGCGCTGCATGGTGGACGGCTCCGGGTGGATGAGCATCGTCTCCACGCCGCCCTCCTCTCGCCGAGTGCGGCCCTGCGCGATGCTGACCGCGCGCGAGATGAGCCGGTCGCGCGCCTCGCGGCCGCCAGCCGAGTGCGTGACGCGGGAGGGCGCCATCTGGGGAACGCCCCACGTGGAGGGAGGGAGCGGGAGCATAGCAACTTGGCGAGGGAAGCGCCAGGCCAGGAGCAGCGACCCCGGAGGGGTGGCGGGTCAACGTGCAGCGTCAGGCGTGAGGTCTGCAACACACACGGGCGGAGCGGGGAACACTCCTGCCCGTGCGCCGCCCCCTTTCACCGGACTCTAGCCAGCTCAGCTCTCCCAGCCAGCAGCCATGCACTGCGGGGGACCCACACCCGTCCCCGCTCCCGTGCCCCACACTGCTTTCGCTCACCTCGTCGTAGTGCGGCAGGTCCTCGCGCCCGTGCGCGTGATTAACCGCCGCCGGCATCTGCAGCTCGCTCTCCTCGTCGTCATCGCCGCTGAGGCGGCCGCTGCCGGCGCCCACCGCCTCGCGCAGCCACATCTGCTTGGCGGGTGTGCTGTAGCAGTCCTTGAAGTCCAGCGTGGGCACCACCACGGGCGGCGGCTTGTAGTCAAAGGCCAGCATGGCGCAGCGCGCGATGCAGTCCAGGAACTCTGCAGGGCGAGGGGCGGGGGCGATGCGGAGGTCGGTTGGGAAGGGGTTGGATAGGCATGAGGTTGGCGCACTACAGTGCTGGGCAGCACAGGACGCGGCGGCGGCGGGGGCGCGCACCCTGGAAGTTGAGCTTGATCTTGGTGTGGGTGTTGGAGTCGATGGGCTCGTTGGGCGCGCCGAACTTGGAGCGCTTGAAGGCGTGCACCAGCTGCACCTTGCTCAGCATCACCACCGTCACCTCGAACTCGGACGCGAATCGCAGGAACGTGTTGACGTTCATCTCGGGTAGCTGCGCGCAGCGGGCCGGCAGCACATCACTCAAAGTCATGCGCGTGATACTCGGCACCGCACCGCCGCCTGGCGGCAACAACGGGCACGGCTGGCCTAGGACCCTGGAGATCCCGACCGCGCAGCGACCCCATGCCCCCATCCTCCGCAGCGCGCCTCACCCGCGGCTCGCCCCAGCCCGTGCCGCTGCCGTCGTGGCTGCCCGACGCCGTGGGCCCCGAGTGCTGCTGCTGCGCCGCCTGCTGGTGCATGTAGGCGTCCCACACCACCGCCAGCTTGGGCCGCAGCTTCTCCAGCACCCCCACCACGTCCATGTGCAGCAGCGCGCTGTCGATGGGCTCCGGCTCCGGCAGCCCCTGGTGCAGCCGCGGCAGAATGTAGCGAGCCACCTGCGCAGGTCAGGGCAGCACGAGGAGGCGGGCCCACGGCGCTTGAGCAGCGCAGCTGCAGAGCGGGTGCCTTGGACGCAGCTCCCACGTGATCCGAGCATCCCGGGGGTCGTGCTAGCGCCGCTTGAGGTCCAGGGCCAGCCATAGCTCTCGAAGGCTCGGGGCGCCGCGCGCAGGCCTTGGTCCGCTGAGCCAGGGTACGTGCATGTGAGGCAGCGCGAGCATGCCGTGCTTGCTCACCACCAGCTCGAAGCTCTCCTGCACGATGGCGGCGGGGCAGAGCTTGGTGCCCAGGCCCGTGATGGCTAGCACGAAGTCGGACATGGCCAGACGCGAGGCGGCCCCCGGGTCCAGCGAGCCCAGCAGGATCTGCGGCCGGGTTTTGCGAGCAGCGGGCGGTGGTGTGTTGTTGGGAGGGTTGGGCGAATGAGCGGGTCTTGAGAGAGCATGGGGTGCTGTGATTACATGCTCACGGTGAGCGGGTGCGGCGCCGGCGGCGCCGGTGCTGCCGTACCTTGTCGAACAGGCCGGACAGGCCCAGCGCGTCGATCTCCTCGTTGCACATGCCCATATCCCGCACGAAGCGGATGAACTGCGAGCGGCTGATGAACATAAAGTTCTGCTTATCGCCCCAGCCGCAGTATTTGATGAACACCTCGCGGAGCTGCTGCTTCTGCGGGGGTGGTGGGATAGAGCCGGACCGGGGTGAACGCCCGGGGGCGCCAGGCCCCAGCAGAGCGACAAGGGGATGGCCCCGCATGCGCCGGCATGAGCTGGCCCATGCTTGGCCGGCTCCTGCCATGGCCCTGACAAGCAGCTGCGTTCCGCCCACGCACAATTTCTGGTTTCATCTCCACGGCCAGGTCCGTGCGCCATGTCCGGCTGCTGGGGAGGATGGGCGGCTTGGGTTTCCCGCTGGCTGCGTTGAGTGCCAGCGAAAACTTGCTCTGCGAGGTGGACGGACGAGCAGCGAGAAGCAAACTTGTCAAGAACGACCAAGATTCGGCGTGCTGGCCAGGACTTGAGCAGGGAGTGACATAGGCAGGCATGCACATGCTCGTTAATGGCAGGGCTCTCGAGCTATCCCCTTGGCGCCGGCGTTCCCAGCCGTCCCAGCCGTCAATACGGCCGCCTATCCCCCGGCCCCCACGCCTGCCCCCACGCCGTGCACGTACCCAGTCGAACGTTTGCACGCCGCCCATCTTCACACGTAGCCGCTTCTTGACAACCCCCTCTAGCTTTTCCCAAAAGTCCTCCGCGCATCTGGTGGTTGCGTGCACGATGTGGGGGCATGGCCTTGAATACACGCAACGCTAAACAAGCCAATTGCATCTTCAGCAACGCATCGGCCTTCAGTGTACTTGCTTCTTTGCAACTGTGCCTGACGTCGTTGGGCGTCCGGCATCCGATGCCGGGTCGCCCACGGTCGTCATGTTGCTGACTTTCTAGCTCAATGTGTAAACATAGCTTGTTGTTATAGCTTGTAGGCCTTAGAGGGCTGAGCAGTGTTGCAGTAACACAGCGACTTGTGAGCACAGTTGTCGCGAGCTGCTTGTAATTTAATGGATAGGTAGCTGCCTATCAAGGTAGGGGTGCACCAGGGTCACACGTTTGGTGAGTTTGTCTAAGACGTTCCCTATGGACGAGCATTCTGCATGGGGTACCAGCCCAAACTGGCAGGCTGGTGTCATGCCTGCCGACTCGCCTACTGACGCTATTCAAGTGCTGCAATGCTGGGCGACTGACCCAAAGACTGAACAGTGTCTTGGTCAACGGCAGACGACAGCTCGCAGCAGCCACTTGCGACAACCAGTGTCTACGACGGCCGCCGTACTGCCAGGCTGCTAGAATGCATCTTAAACGCCCGTGACGCAGCATTTGGAGCTTGCCGGTGCTGGGGCGTGAGGAGCGATGGCGAGCGATGAGGGCTTCTCGGCGGAGGAACTTGTGCAGGCTTGCAACAAGATCCTGGTGGGGACGGGATGTTGCATGAGGCTGCTCTCACAAGCACGTTGATGGGCTGAGCAGGACCATGAACTAGGAGGGGTGCTAGGGGGGTTATCAACGCATGAAGGGCAAGGACTTCAGGGCTCCTCTGCCAGGGGCGGGGCGGGCATGACGCAGACTCTTTGCGGGCCGGCAGGCGTGCCGTTCTTGATACATAACAACTTGCGCATGGTGCCAGCCCCCGCTGACGCTTTTACGAAGCACTGCTGCCACTTGACTGCTGCCAGGTGTACGCTGGGCTCATTGCGCGTGTGGCGAATGTCGAGGAGGTGCGCTTCGTGCGCAGCGGTCGTCGGCCTCGTGCAAGCCTGCGCCGCAACGCCCAATGAGAGCACGCGCAGCCGTCCAGCCGTGCGCCATCCAGCTGGCACCTTCCTCTCATCACTTTAAGCACAGTTGTGGATGGGCGACGGGCATATGTCGCTGCACCTCCCCCATGGGCCCCCAGGTGCGCGTGGTGTGTAGCAGCACGGGCGTTTTCGTGGCCGCCCTCGAGGGCTTCCTGCGGCATCGCCTGGAGGGCATCGTCCGCAAGCCCGCGACGCCCGAAGATCGGGCCTTCAACAATGAGCGCGTGGTGGGTGGTCTGCGGGGCCACTGGGCCTAATCGGTCTGCGCTAGCTAGCTAGCAGCAGCTGCTGCTACTGCTGTGGTATCCACCGCCCTGCCCGGTGCTGGCCCCGCCAAACCCCGCCAGGTCGAGGCGCTGTGCCAGATCCTGAGCTGCGACCTGTCGCACATCTCCGGGCGGCGCGTCGTGGAGGGCAGCATTGAGGACATCTCCAACCTGCTGGAACTGCTGGCAGCCATCTGCCAGGGCGCGCCGCTGCTCGGTGCGTCTCACCATGTCGCGCCCGCCGGCAGGCGAATGGACCAGCCCCAGCGCCGGGCCGCGCAGCCGCAACCCAACAAGGGCCGAGCTTCAGCAACGCACTCGCCACCCTGACGGTCGTCCCTGGTCCTTCTTGTGCCTGGCTGGGGCCCTGCAGGCCCGCCGCAGCCAGAGGGGTCCGCCGGGTCTGGTCCCGGCGAGTTGCCGCGCCAGCCTAGCGCCGCCGACCTGGACCAGTCCGCCAGTCCACCTTCCCCGCCGCTGCAGCAGCCCGGCGAGCACGGCGCCAACGCCACGCCGACGCGGGTGCCCGCGCACGGCCGCCACAGCAGTTCCTCCTCGTCTGCCGGGGACGGCGGCCCGCAGGACCCGGAGAGCTGGCTGTACCGGCGCTCCCGCGACGTTGCGGGCCTGTCCACGTCGCCCAACCGGCGGAGGTCGGGCAGCCCTGACCAGCAGGCTGGCGGCCGGCGTGGCAGCGGCCGGCCAGGCGAGGGCTCGGACGAGGAGAAGTACAGTGAGGAGGAGGAGGAGGAGGAGGAGCTGCAGCCGCTGCCGCAGCGGCGGACGCGGCGGTCGGGTAGTGGCAGGCAGCCGCAGCTGAGCCCCATCCTGGAGGCCTCGCGGGAGGGCCTGGACAGCTCCCACAAGTCGCGGGTGGGGCGGGGTGCTGCTGGCGTGCCAGCCGCTGAGGCCGACATGCCCAGGGAGGCCAGGATGAACCCAGCTTCCCGCGCCAGGTTGCTTAGCACACCTCCCGTCCGCTCCTGGCCTCCCTCCTTGCCTGCCTAGGACCCTCACGGCATGGGTTCCAGGCCGCGCGGCGCCTCATGGGTGCATGCCGACGGCGCCTGGGTCGCGCCGCACGACCGCCCGGTGAGCGACTGGGATGTGAGCCAGGATGAGCTTCTGGCACGTGGACTGGGCCTGCCGCTGCGTGCGGGGGAAGCGGCTTTCCTATGACGTCAGCATCCACCGCATGCTGCTTGACGAAGCCCTCAGGCTACTCCCTTGCCGCCTGGCCCCCGGCAGCCACAATCCGGAGCCCGGCGCGCCTGGGAGGGTGCCTACGGCGCGGACGGGCGGGTGCCGCCCTCCCGCACCGACAGCACCACCACGCTGCTGGAGCGAGCGCTGTCCCACGCTGAGGTACCGCATTCGAGGGGGTGGGACGTTGCCGCTTGCAAGGTTCGGCTCAGATCCTGCCCTTGTCCCGCCCCCGGCATACTGCCTCGTGTTGGGTAACCCCGAACCCAAACGACAGTCCACGCTGCGCGACATGGGCTATGCGTACAATGACTTCTACCACGGCGACGAGGACGACGAGGATGACACGGACCAGCGCGGCCGGCGGCGCAGCAAAGGCTCGAGGCGCCGACTCGCCAGCGGGGCCGCCCCCGGCAGCGGTGCTCGTGCAGCCGGCGCGGTCAAGCCAGGCCGGCGCGCCGCCGACGCCGCGCCATGGCCGGACGGCCGGGCCGGCACGCTGTCGCAGCACCGCAACTTCCTTCGCCGTGCCAAGGGCGTGCTTGAAGGGCAGCCCGGCAGCAGCATGGCCGCCGGCAGCGAGCGCTCCTCGCTGCGCGCTGGCTCCACCTCGCTGTCCGCCCAGTCCTCGGGCAGCCAGCTGCCGCGACGGCTGAAGAAGGCGGCCGAGCGCGGCGGGCCCGCAGGTCTCGCCATGGCCGCGGCGCTGGGCGAGGCGCTTCCCGGCAGGGGCCCGCAGCTGCGGCGGCTACCGGGCACGAGTGTGCCTCCTGCCTCAACGGAGAAGGGCCGGCGGCTCATCCAGCGCTCGGCAGCCGCCTACAAGTCCAGCCTACCGCTGCAGCGGCGGCTGCCGCGGCCGCTGCCGGGAAGGGACCTGGGGTACGACTATGGCGACAGCGAGGAGCTGGAGGAGGAGGACGCCTCGGCGCGGCGCGGCCTGGGCCACGCGGGCATGCACCTCAGCTCCGACCTGGCCAGCCGCCTGCGCTACGTTGTCGGGTGAGGCCGGAGCCGAGCGGCATCACGTGCACACCTAGTCGCTTTCTTGTCCCCTCGTGCTCATCCGCTCACCCCGTGCCCCAACATCCGGGCTCCGCCACGGGCCCCTGCTTGCCTGAGGAGCTGTGCTGCTTGCGTGTTGACGTGCCGTCCACCTGGCTCCACAGGCTCGCGGTGGAGCACCCCAAGCAGCGCGCCGCCCGCGCCGCCGTGCAGCAGCTGCGCGTGGGCGACGAGCAGTCGCGCCACGCGGCGCGGCGGCAGCTGCTGGAGCGGCTGGCCGGTGCGCGCGCGAGGCGCGAGTCGGCGCTGCGGATGACTGCGGACCGGTTGCAAGAGCAGCGGCTGGAGCACGAGCAGCGCGTGGAGCAGCTGCGGCTGCAGCGGCTGGCGGCCGATTGGCAGGCCAAGCAGCGCGGCGCGCAGATGCAGCGCGCGCTGCAGGCGGAGCTGGCGCTGCGGGAGGCGTTCATGGAGGTGGGGCGGGGTGGGCGGCGGTGCCATGCGGCGCTTTGGCATGTGGCGGGTTGCCGCGAGGTCGGTATCCGCCATCGGCGGGCTGCTTCCATCAGGCGAAGGTAGCCATGCAAAGTGTTATGTGGGCTGCGTGCAGGTGATCGAGGCGGAGAAGGAGGTGCTGCTGGTGGAGCGGCGTGAGGCCAAGGCCAGGGCCAAGTTCCCCAAGTACAAGGCCGCCATGCGCAAGGCCGAGGACCAGTACATGTACATGTACAACACGCTGGAGGCGATGCTGGCGGCGGAGAAGCAGCAGCGCGTGCGAGGTGAGTCGCGCATCGTCCCTGGAGGGCTATTGGCCTTGCAGGGGCGGGGCTGCAGCTGTGGGGCATGCAGCGATGACGCCGTGCTGGGGCGGCCGCCGTGAGTGGGGCAGCTACACCAATTGCGGTGTGCTACGGGCGCCGCCCCAAGGCTGGCGCGTGTCCCTGTACCGGTCGCCTGACCCCTGAGCCCTAGGGGCCCCTCGCTGCTCCTCGCCCCGCAGCCAACCGCGAGGCGCTGCTGGCGCAGCAGCACGAGTCGCAGGTGTCGGCGGCGGTGCTGCACGACCGCATGCAGGTGTGGTGGGCGCCCTGCCGCACGACACGCACACTCGTTCCTTCGCCGCTGCCTTCCTGTCCCGCCGTACGTGCGCATCGTACGCCGGCTCGCCGCGCCGCCGGGCTGCGATAGCGGCGAGGGGCACCACCCACACCTCGAATGTGGCCGCACGCCGCCCGGCTCGTGTTTGCATCACCCGCCCGCCTCCTTGTGCCGCAGGAGCTGCTTGGCCGCATCGCGCGCGACGAGGAGTCCATGCTGCTGCGCACCAGCGTCGCCACGCAGCCCGCCAACAAGGCCCGCCTCATGGCCGACATACGCAAGCTGCTGGGGCTGGCGGGGGCGCCGGGGCTGCGCGGCCGCATGCACTGATTGGCCGCCGCTGCGGCGGTCCCAGAGCAGCGCGGCTTCGCAGCTCGTGTGGCTTTTTGTATGAGGTATTGGGTGTGGCTACGCCGAAAAAGCACTCATGCATTGGGATAGGAGCACTACCGAAATGGCAACCCGGAAGCTTGGGTGGCTTGCAAGCAGCGCAGTGGGGCCGCTGCGTGCTTGGCGATGGGCGGGCGGAGGCGGGCAGCGCCGACGTGGGGGGCTGCTGGCGTGCAGACGGGGTCGCGCTGGCCCAGGCGGGGCGGGTGGCTGGCATGGCTGGGGCATCGGGTGCGTGGATCGCGGCGCTTGCGGAGGCCGGCGTGCTAGTGCACGGTGCAGGGCTTCATGATAGCATGTGACTCAAGGGCTGGAGCAGGCGCTGCCTGTGCAGCCCTGCGTTGCGGACGCGCATGCGGGGACTGAGCAGCAATTCGTTACGTGTTACACGCCCCGCTCGTACATGCCTTTGCCTTTATTGGAGGCGCATCCTGCGCGGCACCCCTGCCAGAGCCTTATTACGCGGCCAACCCACTGCTGGCCGTAGTCGTCGCCGCCATCCCACTGGCCACCAGGCATGCCCCTGTTGGTATGCAGCGTGCAGTGCAGCGTCGTCCGCTCTCTCTCCTCTCCCCCAAGCTCGCCGCTCGCGGCATGCCCTCCCTGCCGTGTCCGCAGGCCCTGCCAAGAGCAGGCG
Organism: Chlamydomonas sphaeroides; assembly: GCA_001662425.1. NCBI lineage: Eukaryota > Viridiplantae > Chlorophyta > Chlorophyceae > Chlamydomonadales > Chlamydomonadaceae > Chlamydomonas > Chlamydomonas sphaeroides. The sequence goes on from BDDC01000609.1 coordinate 31,953, forward strand.
GCTCCGACCTTCGAGCCCTGCGCCAAGCCATGCTCGGCAGCGCCACCCCAAGCCACATTTCCCGCCATGTTGCACGCCCTTCGCGCGCTGTAGCACCTCCCGCGCGACTCTCTGGTGCCAGCTCTCTCGCCGATTGGGTTGAGGCTTTTGATGGCAGTCGTGCCACACAGGTCTCAGCTCTAGACGCTCACTCGTCGTCCGTGTCCGTGGTGTCCTCCAGGTCCTCGGCCTGCAGATTCTTGCCCGCCTCCGTGTCCTTGAGCGCCGCCGTCAGCGGGGGCAGCAGCTTGGCCTCCTTGGCGCCTGGAGGTCGGGATTTTGCAAATATGGAGGTGGATGCGGCATGCACACGCACGTGGTACGGCGGGGGCCATCGGGTGCGAGACTACGGCGCGACAGCCGAGCTCGGCTGGCCGGGCATGCGCACCCGGCGCGCGGCCCGTGGCGTCGACACTACATGGGCCGCTGCAACAGAGGCAACGCGCGGATGGCACTCCACAGCAAGCGTTTGCGCGCAACGGCGCCGGGCTGTCCACACCACGGCAGTACAGCGGCCGCGCGGCGCCCCTTCCGCCCTCCCTTCCGCCGAACGTCTGACGACCACTCCCAGGCCTCATCCATGCATCAACGTATCGAACTAGCCCTTCAGGAGCACCGCAGCCAAACGCACCTGTGGACAGGGCCACGCACTCGCCGCCGCGGTACATGCGGAACGTGGGCGTCGTCTTGACGCCCCACGACACCTGCCAGCGGGAGGGCCGCGCACCCGAGTGAGCCAGCACGGCATCGGCGAGGTCCGGCAGGCACACAGCTGCTGTATCAAGCTTGCAGGGCGAGGATCGGCGCGGAGAAGGGCGCGGAGGGCCCGTCGGGCGGCGTGGGGTGGAACCCGGCACACGCACGGCCCCAGGCACCGGCCGCTGCAGCGGCGGTCGGCTGTGTGCGCACCATCAGCTTCTTGGTGTCGGGGCTCAGGTCGCCGGTGAGCTCGCACAGGATCGAGTCCTTGAGCAGTCCCGCCAGGCGCGCATACTTGGGCATGAAGGCCTTGCAGGGCCTGCAGTGCGAAGCCTGCGATGGGGCGAGCCGACGATTGGCACGGCGTGGGGCTGAGCCCAGCGGCAGGAGGCTTGCCGGTGCGGGCCGGGCCCTAGCAGTGCCGGGCGTACGAGGCGTGGCATCAGGGGGCTGCGGTAGCAGGCAAGGACGGCCCGGGTGTCTCGGAGCGGGTTTCACCTTGCACATAATTACCACCAGCTTGTCCTTGTGCTGCTCGAGCACCGCGTCCGCCTCAGCCGGAGTGGTGATCTACAGTGGCATGGCGGATGCTGGTGGTCAGCCCGCCCGAAGCGGATAAGCAAAGGCGATAACATCCCGCAATCGGCCGTGCAAGCCACTGACCGAGTAGACTGAGCCGGGAGACGCTTGCGCAGCACGCGGCTTGTTCGCAAGTGGGTCGATAGATGGCCTCGGGTCGCCGAAGCCCGCAGGGATAGCACGGCGCGGCGCAAGACGCCCATGCGCGATGCTCGCGGAGCGGGGACGCGCTGCCATTGGGGAGCGCTGCATCATCATCATGGCGACTCTTCCTGGTGGTCACGACAACCACTGGCACTGAGTGGGTGGTATCGACCTAACAACGCAAAAGGGCGATATTATGCAACAGGTGCCGTTTGCCTGCTGCTGCAAGCAATACTGCTGTTGAGACGAAACAGCAAGCGACCATGCGCAGTACCCAGCGACGGGGCTCGTTGTGCGTGTCAAAACTGGGCCACGCGCCCGCTAGTCGCCCCCGCCCCCCCCGATGTCTCTTTCTTTGGTCTATCAAGGGCGGAATGGGCCCGAACCCCGCGCAGCTCTATGCTTGTCCGCCGCCCCGGGAGACCCCACCGCTTGTGAAGGGCTTGAACGTTGTGGCATCGGTGTTACCCATACGAACGAAACGTACGGAAGTGGTTGCCGCGGTCGATTCCTGGCCGCTCTCTCGGTGGACTCGGTACAACCGACGGGCGCTCGGTCACACGATCGGGGCTGAGCCAGTGCTCGCGGCTGCTTCGGTAACCTGGCTTCTCAGTGCTCCGTCCCAAACTCCTGGCCATCGCATCATCCCCTCCACAGTGGTGCAAGGGGGGTTCATCCAGTGGCCCCTCGTCGCATTGAGAAGCATGGGCAAGAGCATGGGCTGGGCACGCGGGCAGCGTACAGCGTGCAGCATCGCGTCGTGTGACCAGAGCCCCAGCCCCTGGTGCGCATCGCATGGCTTGGCCTGGGCTCGGCAACGTGGCTATGACACGCGGATGTTGGGTAAGGACGAGGCAGTGGGCAACACCGAGCTGCACGTTCGGTCGGCCTGGGCTGTTGAGGTCAAGCGGGCATGTGGAGGTTATGATTGTGCACGCTGTACGGCAACCGTGCGGGTTTTCACAGCCTATGCTCTGCCCGGGCCCCGGGGCACACCAACATTGCCATATCACTCACGCGCTGCCCTCCCGCCCGCCCGGGCCACCCATGCGCTGCATAAGACTATTCCTGTTCCTAGCGCTGGCGCTCGCTGTGCAGCTGTCCGCAGCTCAACCGACTCAACGCCGCGACCCTGTGCACCCCTACTGTCGCTGCAGCAAGCCTGGCTGCCAACCTTTCGTGCGTCATACGTATGATATCACCGAGTTACTGCGCTCACCAGCTATACCCAAGGACGCTTGCATTTTCAATCCAGCCATCGTCCGCGTAACGGGCTACATATTCGCAGTATTCGCACGCGTATATGTCGCCAAGGATGAGGCAAAGAAGTGCGTGCCAGGCCGGCTGGACAGGCCCCCATTCATGGACGCGTGGAACGGCACCAAGGCGAACCTGCTCGCTGTTGTGCGGCTCCGCCGCAACCGCACGAGCGGGGAGCTGTCAACAAGCCTGCTAGGGCTGACATACCTAAACCAGACCAACTTTGAGGACGGGCGGCTCTTCCGGGATGCCAAGGGGCGGGTGCTGCTCTACCTATCCGTGCCGCTCGGCAAATATGGTGGTGCGTGGGGCGCTTGGTCATGACAGGGACGGATATGTGGGAAGCCAGGGGTTTCTGATAGGCGTGTAAGGGCACCGCAGAGGGTGTTAGCGGATGCCACTGCCGCACACATCGGGCCCTCACGGCTGTTTTCCCGCGACGTGGAATGCGGAGCCGTCCCACCTCATAGCTCCTCGTTCAAGGGTGGAAGCCCTACGCTGCCCCACACCAACCGCCGTGCCCCTCGCAACCGCTGCCCTACCCACGTCCTCGTCATCCAGGCGACCGCGCGTCCATCAACACCGTCTACCGCGTGCGCATCTCCTGCGCGCGCCCGCCCGCGAAGCTGTCCTGCAACATTACCATGGGCCCGCCGCGGCTGCTGGTCTACATGCGCAGCCTGGCCTGGGATAAGAACTGGGTGCCCTGGAACGGCAGCGCGCTCATGTCGTACAGCCACTACGGCCCCTTCGGGCCGCACTCGGTCTTCAACTGGAGCTCCTATCGCGAGCCCATGCCGCACACGCGCTTTGACTTCGTGTCGACCTCGGGCCGCTTCTTCGAGCGCTTCGCCACCACGTACGGCCGCCTGATGCACCTGTCGGGCGGCACGCCCGCCGTACTTGAGACGGGCGGTCGGTCGTACCTGGCGGTTGGCCACGTGCGCGTCCACCCGGGCTGCCTGCACCCCGACGCCATCCCCGGCCTGAGCGAGCTGCTAGGGCCCGCGGTGCGGACCACCTGCTCGCACCTGCTCAAGCTGCCGCACGAGACCAAGGACGCCATCCCCTTCCGCTCCTTCAGCTACAAGTGGGTCGGGGCCAGCGGGGCGGCGGAAAGGGGCTGCTAGGCGAAAGGAAGCACTTCGGGGCGTTGCGGAATGTGGGTCGGACGCCGCGGGGCGGCTGCGGCCCTCAGGCACAGCACGGCTGGGGCTGCTAGGCGGCTGCAGCCCGGTGCGGTCTTGTGAGGGGCAGTTCGAGGCATGTGGGTCGGAAATCTGCCGAGCGGCGTGCGTGGCGCGGCGCGCGGCGCGCACGGCTCTGGTTGCCCATCAGCGGCAGCCACCAGCGGCAGCCACCTTTCTGAATGCCCGCTGTGCCTCGCTTTTTGTTGCCGTGCGCTTCAGGGACGCCAACGGCACCGACGTTAAGCACTACCACGTGGACTACGCGTTCTTCATGTACAGGTGGGCGCCAGCAGAGCCGCGTGTGCCCGCGCTGCTTGTGCACTCGGCGGCCGGAGCGTCTGACGCTCCTGCAGCTAGAGGGGGCCCCATGCCTGGTGGCCAGAGCCTGGCGCTGTGCCGCAGGCGTCTGCCGTGTGGCGCAGGCCGTGCCTCTGACCCCAGGCTGCGCCGGGTCCCGTGCCGGCCCCGCCCCCCAGGTTCAGCTCCTCGCCGCCCTACAACATCACCCACATCAGCCACGCCGTGCTGCCGCCCTCGTCCGGCCACTTTGGCATCGTGTTCCCCATTGGCCTGGAGCGCTTCGGCCACCACTGGGCCATTGCGTACGGCGACGCCGACCAGGCCTCCAAGCTGATGCTGCTGCGCGTGGCTGACGTGGAGAAGCTGCTGGTGCCTGTGCCCGTCATGGAGCGGCTCGTCAAGTCGTACTCGGTGTGCACGCTGCCGGAGCTGGGCGTCGTGACACCGGCACTATCGCGCAGGTAGCGCGGCAGCGGTGGGGCAGGGGTAGGCTCTGTGCCTACGTGCATGAGGTCTGTCGAGATGCTCCGCGGGTGCCCATGGCGACGTACATGGGGTCTATGGCTGCGGCATGGGGCAGGGGTAGGGGTGACACACGGTGACTAGAGGGGTAGGAGTGGCGGCGAGGATGTTTAAGGTGCGGTCGCGGCGCGGCGAAGGGCCGACCACCCGACGCCGCTCTATGTTTTGCGGACGTGATCGCGGGTGGGGTAGGCGCATCAGGTGCAGATGTAGCATTATTAAACTAAAGCGAAGCCAATAGACGGTCGCGTTACATTCTGAACCTGCGTAAGCATAAGCTGCGGCGGGGACAGGGGCCATCGACTGGGCAGCTGAAGAGGAGGCGTGAGGGGAGGATCGTGCGGTAGGCTTTCAGATTGTGGCTGCGAAGCGCAGCACTGTACCCATGACCCTCGCATGTGGGCTGTGAGAACTGCAGAATGGTAGTGCGGTACGCGTGTGGCGGAAGGCGTGCCGGCAAGAGGGTTGGCGCGCGCATGGCTCCCAGGGGCGGTGGCGCGGGCGTGGGGGTTGACCAGTGCTCAAGGAGAGCGCTGCTGCGTTCAGCCGCAAGGGCGCGTAGCGAGCGCCGCTGCCTGAGATACGCCGGCAGAGGCACGTGGCTTGGGTACCGCACGAAGCGACCTGGGAGGCTTGGGTGCTTGGAGGACTGTATCCTGGGCATCCAACCAGATCAGAATCGAGCACGCACACATGACCTGGGAAGCACGATGCTAAGCAAGCACAGCGGGTGCGGCTGTGCCCATGTTACAGCGTCGCCAGTAGGCAGGCCCGCAGCCGCGCGTCCCCACATCACACGCCAGCCCAGCCGTACGGTACATCCCCGACACGCACCGCACCCGCGCATGCACTCATGCTGCTCACATGGCTATCTGACCATCCAACCCCAGGGCCCGGCCCTATGTTGACTCGACGACAAGAGCTTTCTGGAAACGACCAGCACGCCTCCGCTGCTTCGTGCACCCGCCTCGCCTCGCCCTGACCCGGCTCCGTCCTGCTCAGCAACCTTTCACGCATCACAGTCTCAGCCCACACCGCCCTAGCCCCACCACCTAACTCAACCCACCAGCCCCCGCTCCCCCTCTAGGCCGCCAGGCTCTTGAGCCGCTGCCACTCCGACAGCGCCGCGCTCTTGAGCCACGACACGCTCACGTCGCCGCCGCGCCCCGGCGCCTCCGCCGGCAGCCCCAGCGCACCCCCGCCCAGCCCCGCGGCGCCGCCTGCCGCCGACGCCACCTGCGCTGCGCTGGCCGCATACGAGGACAGCAGCGCAGCGACGCGCGGGTGCAGCGGCGGCCGGCTGCAGGGCGCGGGCGGCCCGGGCCGGCCCGCGGCGCCCAAGCTGGCGGCGCCTGACGAGAGCTGCGCCAGCCAGGCGGCGGCGCTGGCCTGGATGTGCAGCACCAGGTCCGCCGAGTCGGACCTGGGGGAATGGGGGGAGGGCGGGAGGGCGGTAGGTCGGCGGGCGGTTGGGCGCCTGGACGCAGTACTTCACGTGCGAGCCGTGCGTGCGACCCGGGCCTCAGCGCGCCCTTCCCTGCCGTCGGGCCCCGCCAGCGCCCTGACCTGATCGACAGGCTGCACAGCGACTCGGGCGCTCCCCCCGGCGCCGCCGGCGGCACCAGTTGTGTGGTCAGCACCAGCGCCAGGCCGTCGCCCAGCGCCGTGGCGGCCCGGAAGCCGGCCGTGAAGCCGCCCAGCGACGGCACGTGCTGCAGCCAGCAGCAGCCCAGCGGCTGCCGCAGCAGGCACGACAGCAGCAGCGCGCCGCCCTCGGGGCCGGGCCAGGTGCAGGTGCCTGCGAGGTGGTGAGCAGGCGGCCGCGGAGAAGTGTCAGAGCTGTCATGCATTAGAGCCCGCCGTGATGCATGGGTGTCTCAGCGGCGCAGGGCAAGCTGCAGCAGCGGCAGCGGCAGCGGCCGGGGAGGCAGCGCCGCGGGCGCTGCGCTGCACTGCCGGCGGGGCCTCACCCGACAGCTCGGCGCGTGCGGGCAGGCTGCCCCACTCGCGGAAGAAGTCGGCGGAGGAGGGCGTCGCGGGCGGCGGACGCAGCAGCGCGGTCGCGGGCAGGTCCAGCGGCACGCACACCAGCTGCAGCGGCGTGGCGTCGGTGCGCGGCGGCCCCGGGCACAGCTGCAGCCGCGGCGCCAGCTGCAGGTCGCCGTAGCCCAGGAGCTTGAACTGCGGGGGAGACATGGGGTTTTGGGGCCTGGGGTTAGTGCCGGCGTGATTACACAACTGGAGCGAGCCGGCGGGAAGATGTAACCAGCAGGGTGCGTCGAAGCAGGGCCAGAGGGCGTGGGAGCCCGAGGCTAGCAGGCTTGAGGATGAGGATACAGCGGCCCCGGCGGCGGGTGCGCTGCGGCGGCGCACCTTGTAGGCCGCCGAGGCGCGGTCGTGCGGCGCCAGGCGCGGCAGGTGCCACACAATGAGCTTGCGCGCGGCCGACACCATGGCCCCGTTGGCCTTGAGCGACACCTCCAGGCCCGACAGCTCCACGCCCAGCCTGCAGGGCGGCGGTAGGAGCGCAACGGAGGCCGGCCGTCGGCAGGCGTGCAGGGTTAGGTGGCGGCACGGCCAACGGCAGCCAGGCAAGCATGCTGCGCCCGAGCCTCGGCACGGGTGCGGCCACCTTGCCGGCTACAGGAGCTTGCAGCCATGGCCAGGTCCGACTCCGGCAGGGCAAGATGTGGAGCGACATCTGGCCGCGCACCGGCCAACAACTCCTCCCCCCCCCGCACCTGTTGACTGCGCTGAGCATGACGGTGACGCTGGCGGGGTCGCCGCCGCGCGCCGGCGGCCGCGCGAAGCAGGCGCGCAGCAGCACCGGGTCGGCGGGGCCCGTCAGCTCCTGTGCCGCGGGCCGCAGGGAGGGGCCATGTGAACGCCAACGACAGGCGCATGCATGCAGGCTGGGGTATGGGCCGGCAGAGGCCGCGGGGCACCTGCCAATCCACGCGCCTCGCCGCACCCACCTGCCAGGGCGTGTGTGCGGAGGGCAGCGACGCCCAGAAGGCCTCGCTGTCGAGCCGGTACGCGCTGCGGCCGCCCGTCGCCAGCGCGGGCCCCGCCGCGGGGCTGGCGCCAGCCTCGCCGCCGCCGCTCTCCTCGGCGGGCGCCAGCGGCGCCAGCGCGGCGGCCACGGGCGGCCGCGGCGCGGTGGCGGCCGCCGAGGCGGAGTGCAGGTGGGACAGCAGCGCACGGTGGCGGCGGGAGCGCTTAGAGTTGTGGAGCGCGAGGGAGGTGAGGGACGCGAAGGGGTAGCCCCACATAGGCACCGCCGCCACCGCGGAGTGGACCTGCGGCGGGTGGGTAGGGAGGCGGCCGCAAGGGCCGGAGTATGCAACATGGGTTGGGCAAGTCAGAAGCACATGCAGAGGATACGTGCGAGTGGTAGCGGCGCCGCGTCAAGTCTTGGCGCGGCGGCATGAGCAGCAGCAGGACGTGGGCCCATGGCACCCACCATGTAGGAGCTGCCCACGCCGGCGCTGCCCGCGCGCTGCCGCCCAACGGCGCCGTTCTCGCCGGCGCCGTCGAAGCCGTTGGCGCCGTTGGCACCGTTGGCGCCGTCGGGCAGCGGCAGCGAGGCGGCCGGCGCCACGCCGCCCGTGGGCGGCGGCGCATCGGTGGGCACGGTGTTGCCGGACACGGCCGCGGCCATGGCGGCCATGCGGGCGGCCAGCGCGGGCGGCAGCTCCGAGGTGTCTGGCTCGCCCCCGGGCGGCACGTAGACGGAGGAGGCGTCGCTCGAGTCGTCGTCGGAGTTGCCGTCCTCGGCGGGCGCCTCGCCCTCGGCCTCGCCCTCACCCTCATGGGCCTGAGCGCAGGTGGGGCGGACGGGCAGTCAGCCGCGGCTCAGCGGACCACAGCTTCAGTGTGGCGTGGAAGAGGAGGGCGGATCTGGCTGACGCACTTTATGGCAGCGGGCGGCCCACCCTCCATAACCAGCCCCTGCTCACAAGCCCTACCGGCCCGCGCGCACCTTTTTGGCCACGAAGCCCAGCGCCGCCACGGTGGGCGGCAGCGTGACGGGCGGCACGAAGGCGATGACGGCGGCCAGCTGCCGCATGATGCGCTTCACCCAGTCGCGCACGTGGGGCGCACCTGCCGGTGGGCAAGGGGCGAGAGGACGGGCATCCGGGGTGGGGGGCCGGCCCGGCCGAGCTGGGCTGGGCAAGCAGCGTCCGGGGCCCTGCGCTCGGCCCGTCCAGTGCACGCACTCCGACCGCATCCCTTGCGCCACCCACCCGCGACCTCGCCGCCGATGAAGGCCCGCAGCAGCGCCTCCAGCCGCTTCGCCACCGCGCCCGCCTGGCTGTGCGCCGTGGCTGCCGCGCCGTGCGGCACCGCCTCCGCAATGGTGTTGGCCAGCCGCCCCGCGGCCTGCTGCAGCACCGCCAGCGCCGTCAGCAGGCCGGCCACCTCGTACTCTGGCGCCTCGCACAGCGCAGAGGCGGAGGCGATGTCGAACAGGAACGGCTTGGATGGGTCGGACCAGGCCTGCGCGCGGGAGGCGCAGCGGCCGGGCCTGTCCTAGCTCATGGGGCAGGTCGTGGTCGTGGGCAAGCCCCAAGCCCCAAACGCAACTGAGCCCTCGTCATGCCCGGTGGCAGCAACTCGCTTGGCGTACCGCGCACCTGGCGCCCTGCCTTGAACAGGCTGCCCGCCAGCGCCGAGCCCATCATGTCGGCCCGCCGCGCCGCGCCCAGCGCGTCCGTGGCGCGGGCGCTGAGCAGCGCCTCCAGGCACGCCACCAGCGCCTCCCAGCGGTCGTCCCAGTGGCCCGACAGCGCCAGGCAGTGGCCCGCCACCCAGGCCACGCGGGGGCGCACCGCCGCGGACAGTGCCGCCCAACTGGTGAGCAGCTGCGGCGGGGGCAGGGGCGGGGGGTAGGAGGGTGTGCCATGGGCGCGGCAGGCCCGGCGGGTGGCTGCGCTCTGTGACCTATGCCAGCCCGCGAGCAGCTGTGCCAGGGGGCAAGGGCAGCAGTTGCCGTACTTTGCGGGCAGCCGTGGCCGGTTCGGCAGGCCAGAAGCACGCACTTCCCCTCCTGTCCACACAACAACACACACCCGACCCACCCGCATCATGAGGGTTTGTAGGCAGCCCGCCTTGCCGTCCAGGTACGACAGCAGCGCCCGGCAGTACGACTCCGTGCTAGCAGGCGCCGGTGGCGGCGCCGCCGCCGTCGTCGTGACGGTCCCGGGGGCCATGCCGTACGGCATGCCGTAGCCCAGCCCTCCCGCAAACCCAAACGCGTTGCCGCTGCCGCCGCCGCCCGCCGCCTCGGCCGCGGCAGCAGCCTCTGCCGCCTCCGCAATCATGCGGCCCAGCACCGCCTGGCAGCTGCGCGCGGCCTGCGAGGCCGCCTGCAGCAGCCCCAGCCACAGGTCGGCGGTGAGGCTGTTGAAGTCGACGGGCGCTCGGCCGGCGGCCAGCGCGCTAGGCTGCGACGTGATGGCTGGGCTGACGTAGGGCTCCCAGCCCACGCAGGCAGCGGACTGGGCGAGCACCTCCGTGGCCATGGCGACCCACTGGATGATGAGGGCGAGGCGCCGCGCGGGGCCGGAGCTGGCCGTGGCCGAGGCGGAGGAGGGCGCGGAGGAGGCGGCGGCGGAGGAGGCGGTGGGCGGGTGCCGGTCGGCGCGTGCGGCGGCGGCGTGCTCGGCGGCCAGCTCGGCGGCGGCGGCGGCAGCGGGGTGTGTGGCGATCTGCTGCAGCAGGCACTGCAGCAGCTCGTGGCGCAGCGTGGCGTGGGGCGTCGACCTGGCAGGGCGGGTGTGTCGCGGGGAGGGGCGGAGCGGGATGAGGTCGTGTGTGGCGGCAGGTTGTGCGGAGGCAGGGCTGCACAAGGAGGCGGCCAAGGGATGGGGGCTGGGGATGTGTGGTCTTGGGCTGTGGCCTAGGGCTGTGGTCTAGGGCTGTGTGAGGCTGTGGTGTACGCCTATGCATGGGGTGCGCGGGCCAGGGCCGCACCTGTTGGCCGCCAGCATTGCCGCCTCCGTCGACGGCGCCGGCGCCAGAGGCTTGGGCTCCGGCGGCGGCGCGGCGGCGCTGCCTTGTGACGCCGCCGACGGAGGTGAAGCCGCCGCCGCCGCTGCCGCTGCCGTCGTGCGCTGCGCCGCGGCCGCCGCCACGGCCTGCTGCTCCTGTCGAGCCGCCGCCGCAGCGGCAGCCGCCGCAGCCTCGCGCTCGGCCTCGGCCTCCGGGCGGCCCTTTGTCTTGGAGCGCCCAAACAGGCCCCCGAACATGCCCTTCTTCTCTTTGCCGCCGCTCGGCTTGGCCTCCAGGGCGGTGCCGCTGGCGGCAGCGGCGGCCTCCTTGGCCCGAGCCGACTCGGACCGTGTGACGCCGGGCGGCGGCGGCGGCGCTGTGCGGCCCAGGGTGGTGACCTGGCGCAGCAGCGAGCCGGCGGTGGTCTCGGAGGCCGCGGAGGCCGAGGCTGTGGCAAGTGGGAGGGTGGGCCGGGGCGTAAGGCTGGCGGAGGCCGCAGGAGAGATGCGCTGGGGCCATGTGTGCGCGGGGTACAGGGGCAAGCGCCAGGGTCGGTGCTGTGGATAGAAGGCGGTGCTCAGACTGGGATGGGTGGGCAGGCGCATCAGGCGCGCCAGCGCCTCGCGGTACCGGCATTGCCCAAGCGCTTCTGTGCGCCCGCGCCCCCCCAAGCGCGCCCCGTCGCCGCCAGGGCCCTTCCTTGCGCCTGCGCCACCCACCCTGCGCCGCCGCAAAGGCGCCGCCGGCCGCCTCGATCGCCGGCGCCCTGCCGCCCATGAGCGCGTCTATGTACGGCGCATCAAGCAGCTCCGCCAGGCTGATGGAGGCAGGCACCTCAGTCACAATGCCCGCTGCTGCCGCGGCGTTGGCCACCGCCGCCGCGGGCGTCGTCGACGGCACCGTCAGCGCCGCCAACAGCCCCAATGGGTCGGCTTCGGACGGCGGCGGCGACGCCGCGAGCGGCGGTGGGGCCGGAGGCGCGGGCGGCGCCGGCCCCGTCCGACAGCCCATCTCGCAGTCGACGGCGGCGGCCCAGGCGAGCGAGAAGATGCGCGCGCGGCGGGGCAAGTCGGCAACTTGCGACGCAAACGGCCACAGCCGCTTGATCACCACCAGACGCGCGCTCGGCTGCGGAGCAACGGGGGCACGACAGGCGCCGGCGGCCGGCACGCGTAAGGTCGCAGGGGCAGCCGCGACAGCTGGCCGTGGGCGCCCCATGCGCAGCCCCATCAGGGGCCCGCCGGCTTGCCGAAACGGCGCACCAGGCGGCCACCAGGCCAGCACACGTTGCACGCGAGGACCCCGCCCACCTGCAGCGCCGGCAGCGCCGCCGCCACCGCCTCGCACATGTCCGCCAGCCCCGCCTCCACGAACTCGCGCTCGCGCAGCAGCAGTAGCGCCTGCGCCGCCTCCAGCACCAGCGCCTGCGGCAGCCCCGCCGCGCCGCCCGCCACCAGCGGCCCCGCCGCCGCCAGGTCCGCCGCCAGCGACAGCACCGCGCCGCACGCCTCCGTCGCCGCCGCCGCGTCGCCGGCCTGCATCTGCGCCGACAGGTAGGCTGCGGCCGAGGCCACGAGCGACGGCAGGCTGGGCACCGGCACGCCGGGCGGCGGCGGAGCCGCCGCCGGGCTGACGGCGGCGGCGGAGCGGAGTTCTGCCGCCAGGGAGCGCTGCACTAGCGCGAGCAGCATGTCGCACACGGCCACCTGGCCAGGGCCGGGGACGAGGCCGCACAGCTCCAGCACGGGGCCCAGGGCGGCGCCCAGGCGCTGCGCGGCGCGGTCCGCGACGCGGGTCATCATGAGCGCGGCGGGCGTGGTGGCTCCGGCGTCGGCGGAGGCGCCGGCGGAGGCGGGCGCTGCGCTGAGCGCGCTGGCGGAGCCGTCGCCGATGCCGTAGGCGAGCAGCTGGGCGGTGGCGCCGGCGGCCAGGCCCACCACGAAGGGCCGCTCGTCCAGAAGGGCGTCGGTGACGGCATCCCACAGGCCCTCGTAGGAGTTGGCTAGGCCTGGATTGTGGGTCGAAGGAGGCAGGCTGTTAGGCAAGCGCCATGCGGGCGCGGGCGAGGCGCTTGGGATAGTTCAGCGATGCGGATTCGTATGTGGGCTAGGGGAAAGGTTCAGCAGCAGTGGTTCCTGGGAGTTGGCAAGGCGGGCGCTGCGGCTGCACGTGCCTTGGCTGCCTGCCGCCGCTTGCTGGACCTCCGGTAGCAACAGCACCGCCGACAGCGTCTGCACCGCCATCGACCGCACCACGGCGGCCTCGGCGGCCAGGCAGGGCATCATCATCTCCGACAGCTGGCCTGCGGGGTGAAGCAGGCCGTGTTGGAAGCATGTCGTGAGCGTCGGTGGCGGTGCTGACCGTGCGTGTACCTTGTCCTGAGCTCCTCCCTGACTCCAGGACAGGCCCGTCGCCACCGAGCCTGGCTCCCGAGCCTCGCTAGCGCTCACCAATCACGAGGCGGTCCGTGAGCTCCGACGCGGGCAGGCTCGACACGGAGCGCACTGCAGCTGACACCACCTCCGGGTCGCTGCTGTTGATGTCGCTCTGCGTTCCGCGCGCGGGTATGCTTATCATAAGGGGCTGCAGAGCGGGCTCTCTCGCAGCATGCGGGCCGTACCCGAGCGCACTCCCACAGCTTGCGAACATCATCCTCCGTCAGGTTGCAGTGCCTGCAGACCTCATACGAGAGCCTACGCGCTTGCGCATTCGACGCAGGCCGATTTAGCACCTGCGTGCAGCGAGACCTTCTCAGCTTCCTCACGCTTGCGCGAAGTCGATCGCGCCCTTGACCACAGCTCCGCACGTACCACGAGCAGCTCCGGCAGCAGCGAGCTGACATCTGTGCCATTCGTGGCAGAGGCTAGCACGTTCAGCAGGAACCCGACGGAAGCGCCGGGCTCCATGCTGGAAAGCGGTATGGCCTGAGGCGGCATCTTGGCTAACTCAAACCATACTGCGCGCGGCGTCAAATATTGCGTGTTCGGGGTCACGAGGTATGCAGGAAGGCCGGCGGTCGCAACCACCGGCACGTACCAGAGCGCTTCTCTTTGTTTCCCGTGGCCTTCTGCCCGCTGCCCGTCGCCCCGCCACGCCCCAAATCCCAATCTGCGCCATAGCCCCTCACCCCATCTCCCGATTTAGCTTTTGAGGCAGACCCTTCAGGACGCTCGGCAGCAAGTCTGGTCACCAGTGCCAGCCGATGTTCGGCCCGGGTGACCTCATGACGCCAGCTTGAGCAGGGCCGCCCTGAGCTTAAGAAGCCCTGGTCATAGCTTGCCTTTTCGCATCTGACTGCCGCGATCTCACTGGTTATATGAAGCAAAACAGCGCTCGACGGCCGCCAGCGACTGGCTGCCCAGCGCGCAGCCATGGCCGCGGCCGCGCTGCCGGCCGACTACGGGACGAACCCCCTGCGGCCGACCTTGCTGGCAATGCAGCGGCCCTCAAGCGACTCGCGGAGCGACGGCTGCAGCCCTCGCCCGCGGCCACAACGCCGGAGAAGGTCCACCAAGCGCGTCATGGACGTTTCGAATTCCGGTCGCGATGCGCTCTTTGGTGGTAGGCAGCAGGGGCCTGCGCTCGCTGAGACGCTGCTGGCGAAAGACAGCAGCACGTTGCAAGCGCTGCTACCGCTGGTCACTGTGGCGTGTCGGTGGCCCTGGAGCGGCGAGCACACCGGCGCTTAGGCAGCGCCACCGGCTGAGGCAGAGTCGAGCACACAGCAGCCTGCGCCAGTTCCGGCGAAGCCGGCGCTGCAAGGGATGAAGCAGCGGCCCAGAGCGGGTTCAGGTCACTGCGCCTCGCGCCGGCTGTGGATCGCCGCTGCAATCCAAGTGCGGCCGGATGGGGCCTCATACATTCGTGCTGGGTGGGGGTGGGTGGGGGCAGGAGGGTGCAGGAGGGTGGGCCCTGAGGCCGGTTTTTGGGCGGTGTTGTGTGCATTGGCTGCCGGGTGTGCCTTGAGGCTGGAAATCCGGTACTGAGCTCATGCCAGGTAGTGTTCTGTGCTTGAAGGGGCGTGTGAGTTGGCCTGCAGACCGGTAGACACGCTGTACGGCAACGGTCGCGGGCCGCTGCAGCACACCAGGCCTTATTCCAATTCTTCTGATGATAGATATGCCAGGGCAACCTCGTTCCACGATGCAACAGCCGTTGACCGCGCCTCGCGACATCGCTGACCGGAGAACATCCAAAGTAGCGTGGGCCGACGAGCAACAGCGACCCGGACAGCCCCCACAACAAGACACTCTTAGATATGACCAGCCTAGCACGTCCGGCAGCGCAGCGGTCGTCGCTGGGCAGCATCGGCAGCAGCAGACGGAAGGTGGCCACAGCACAACGACGGTGTCGCCCAAGGTGCAACATGATTTACTGCTCCACTAGTTGGTCACCGGCGAGCTGGGTCACCGACGGTCGGCATGTCGTGCAAGCCCCATCGCCGTGTGCCGACCTCGCACGCCCGCCGTCGCTTCCCCTGCAGCGCCCTCTGGGCACCCCCGCGGTGACTGAGTTGAACCCCAAAGGCTCCAGCCAGGTACGGCCATCGCCTCTCAAGCGAGCTTTGCCGCACTGGTGCAACGATGGGGCTCACCCCAGCCTGTCCTTTCGCGGTGCGCCAACACTATCGTCCGGCGCCCCGCCCAACCAGATCATCCGCATGAAACACCGAGCAGGCATGCTCATACAAAAATACGCGGGCGCGCGATGGGTGAGACCCCTGGCCACCCTGCGCGCCGTCCCCCTCCTGAACTCGCTCTCCGGCGGGCTTCGCCGCCATGCGGCAGTACCCACTCGCCCCGCTGCAGCGCGAGGCGCAGCATCAACCTCCGCGCCCTGACCCCGGAGGACCCCGCCCTGGTACCCCACAACTTTTGCAGCGCGAGGCGCAGCGCACCAAGTGGCTCATCGACCTGGTGTGCCACATCGACAAGGACTACCGCTCCTACATCATGGAGCAGGCGGCGGAGATCGTGAGCAGCGGCCCGGGAGCTTCTCGGGACAGTGAAGCAGGCTATGTTTCGCATGGGCGCAGCAGCCACGGGCCCGCTGCAAGCCAGCCAGGCAGGCCCCGGCACGTCCTCTCATCGTGTGTGTTGCCCCCGTCTGTGTGCCCCGCCCGCCCCCAGACCACGCTGCACCAGCAGCTGCAGCGCTCCAACGCCATGCAGGCCAATGCCGCGCGCGCGGTGCAGGAGGAGGTGAGGCAGCCTGGCTCGCGGAGACTGCTGGCAGGGGTGCCGCCTTTACACAGCGAACAAGGCAGGCAGCAGGCGCTCGAGGGGCGCAGGCCTTTCTGGGCCCCTGGCAACCTTACCTCACGCCGCGGGCTTGACGCTTGGTACGTGCGCCGCCCCGCCCCTCGCTCCCCCAGAACGGCCACCTGCGGCAGCGGGTGGACTCCCTGGAGCAGCAGCTGCGGGCGGCGCAGGGGGCACTGCTGGACATGCAGGTGCGGCCCCCGTCTGCCGTACGTGCCGTACATACCGTGCATACTATGAGATACTATGAGATACCAACGACGTGGCAGCGGGGGTCAACGGGAAGGCGGGCTGCCGGGTGACATGGGCGCTGCTGTGTTCGTACGGGAGGCTGGCCGGCCGTAGCGCCTGAGCGCGTTGGCCGCCGGCGCCTTGGCGCTGGCTGCGCTGGCGGCTTGTGCTCGCGCGCTGGCGTCCCATGCTGCCCTCGCCCGCCCTGTGCCCTGCCTGCTCCAGAACCGGGTGGCCGCGAGTGAGCAGGTGCTGAGCGACGCGGAGGAGGCGGCGCGCGCCGCTGCGGAGGAGTGCTACCAGCTGCAGCAGGTGGGCGGGCGGGGAGGGGGAGGGGCGCCGGCCTGCCGGGCCGGTCCGGGGCAGCCGAGGCCAGGTCCGCTCCAACCGCGCTACCACACCAGATCCTGACTCTGCCCGCCGCCCGCCCTGGCCCCACCCCCCCTGCGGCCGCATGCGCCCCAACGGCCAGGCAGTGGCGGTGCTGGCGGAGCACGACGCCTCCAGCCGCAAGACGCTGGCCAACCGGGCGCACGTGATGCGAGAGGCGCTCGTGTCGTCGCGCAGCCGCGTGCGGCAGGCGGCAGAGCAGAGCCGCCGCCACCGCGTCGAGGTGCGGCCGGCCTCTGGGGGTATGCGGCCTGGGCGACGGGAAGTGACGACCGCACATGAAGGGGCGCTGAAGCGCCATTCACCGCAAGGCGCTCGCCTCTGCCCGCGTGCCCACACCCGCCAACCTCTTACCACGGGTTCGGGACCGAGGGAGTTAGGGAGCACCGCCGGGGGAGGGGGGGCGCCTGCGGCCCTGTCGCGCAGCGCCCTGCGAGTCCGCAACCGCCAACGGCCCGTGTTCCTGGGTTGACGCAACCCCCACCGCCACGCTTCCACTCCTGCACCGCCCTGCGGCCGCGCAGGTAAGCGCGGTGCTGTCGCTGGCGGCCAAGGAGGCGG
This sequence comes from Chlamydomonas sphaeroides, assembly GCA_001662425.1. Classification (NCBI taxonomy): domain Eukaryota; kingdom Viridiplantae; phylum Chlorophyta; class Chlorophyceae; order Chlamydomonadales; family Chlamydomonadaceae; genus Chlamydomonas; species Chlamydomonas sphaeroides. The sequence continues at coordinate 49,123 of BDDC01000609.1, forward strand.
AGCGCGAGCGCGAGTCGCTGAGCACCGACCTGCACAGCAGCATGGCGGCCGCCACCACGCTGGCCAACGCGGCGGCGCGGCTGGAGATCGACCGCCTCAAGCTGGAGCTGGCGGCGTACAAGGAGCCGTGGTCCTACATGTTCAGGTGGGGCCGCATGGCAGCACGCACGTGCAGGTACATGCAATAGATCAGATTGCCGCAATCAGGACCGCGGCGTCTGGGGTGTTTGTGTCGGCCGCGCCTGGCCTCATCGCGAGGCTTCCTCGCCGGTGCTGATGTTGGGTTGGCGCTGCCGCCGTTGCGCTTGTGCCCGTCGGCCCATGGTTGCAGGGACAAGAGCCCCACGCGGAACAAGGGGGTGGCCAAGCAGCTGGGGCTAAAGAGCATGAGCATGAACGTGGCGGTGCCCTTTTAGCGCCGCGGCGGTGGCGGGGCCTGACTGAACAAGAGGCGGGGCAGTCGGCGACGGCGCGGAGTGGGGGCTGCTAGGTGGTGCCTGTGGAGCGGCCCCCGCGGCCGGGAGCCCCGAGTTGGGCCACTGCAGGGCTCCTCCGGGTGCAGGGCGTATGGACGCGGCGGCCCCAAGCCCGGTGGCAAGGGGAGCACGTGGGGCTTGCGCTGGACATGGGGAGGGGCTTGGCGCGGTGTGGCGTCAGGGCCGTGGCGCCGCCACGGCGTGGAGAGTGCGCATGCTCGAGTGGCTCGGGAGTTGGGGTTCGCGTGCCGGCGGGAGAACGGCTCGGCTGCAGCTGGGGCCGTGTGGCCTCCGTCCCTGGCTGGGGCTCAGACAACGTACGTGCGTATGCAACTGCTGCTGCAAGGTGTGCGCCCGGCGTGGCGGCATGCGCCTGCTCAGGCAGCGACGCTCGTGTGATGCTACTCATGCCCTGGGCTGCAGCTGGAGTGTGAGCTGTGGTTGGATTACTGCCAATGGAGCACTCCGGAGCCCATGGCTCGAGGGACCTCTGCGGGCTGCGGGGCACCTCGCCGGGCTTGCTTGCATTTGGGAGGCAAGGCGGCTGCTAAGGGGTAATGTGTCGAGGGAGGGGCGGCGGCCCTTGGTGCAGACAAGCAAGCTAGGGGGGATGCACGCCGCATGCGAAGGCTGTATGTGTTGCTGCTGCTGCATGGGCGCGACGTCGGGCGGAGGCGGCACGGCCGTGGCGATGGGGGTGGAGGGCCTATGCGGGCTGTAACCTGGCTTGCACCTCGGGACTCGGGACTGCACGGGCGGCCAGGCCTGGGCTAGACAGAGAGCCGCGATTGGAGCTGCATGGGCGGATGCATTTGCCGCCTGGGCCCACGCCGCGCTCTGTTTGAATGTCAGCGGGCGGCCGGACGGGCATAGCGCTGGGGGAGGCTGCGGCTTGCCGAGTTGCCGTGTGCAGGAGCTGGATGACGGCGGCTCGGAGTTGTGGGTTGCGAAGGAGGCCCGTGACGTGACGTGACGTGACGTGTTGCAAGGATGCTCAACCAGCCCTGGCTGCCACCCACAAGCCGAAAAGCCCCAATGAAGGTTTCACCTAATCCACGGCCTACATGCCTGGCAAAAGCAATGTAAATAGCATCGCAGCCCTGGACTGGCTGAGTATGCGTATGCGTGCGACGTACCTATGCACGGCTTGCCAGGTCTTCAACGAGTCCCGGCGCATCAGGGATGGGACCGGAATTCCAGGGGCCAACCCCGGAAATGCCGAGCCCTCAGTGCTAATCCGCGGACCTCCGCGGAAATCAGGACCGCGTTTTTTACGCTCTTGGCTGTATAGTTTGCTTTTAAAGCCGATTGCTGTAATTCCTTACGTAGCTAGGCACCACGCCATACGCTTGGGGCACTCTTCGGATGTGGGAACACGGCAAACGCTGCGCAGGAGGAGGTCGGGCTTGGAAATGCCATTCAGCGACTTGCAGCATTTGCCGAGGCATCCCGTAAGGCCGGTTTAGACTGCAACACCTACAAACAGCAAACCTTCGCTGGAGCCCGCGGGGCGCGAAAACCCATTGCGGGGGCATGTATCCCCCTGCCCCCCCCACCCGCCCCACGACCTTTCCCGGCTTCCCCGGCTCGTAAATTTTACTCCCCCAGCCGCTCTACGGCCTCAGCCCCTCCCTTTCATACGTATAATGTGTCTGCACCGGGAAAATGCGTGTGGAGATTGGCAAGGATGCCACCAATCGATGCTCGGCGGGCACTTGGTGTTAATTCCGCTGCAGCCGGAAACAATACCGGGAACGTCCCGGAATAGGGGTCGCCAGGCGGAAATTCCCCGAAATCATCACGGAATTAGGTTGCGGAATGGGCGAATTCCGGTCCCATCCCTGCGGCGCATCCGTCCGCTCCATCTTTGCCAAACCAAGCCACGTCCTGCCCGCGCCGCGACATACACAACCCCACTCCTGCGCCCGTGCTTTGCAAGCCTGCGCCTTGCAAACCGGCACGCAATGGTCGGCGTTGCAAGCTAGTAATCCCACCCCCCTCTTACACGTACGCTAGCTAGCCTGGCCACGCTCGGCCCGCGCTCTGGCCTTCGCGACGTTATCGACTTGACGTCGGTGGCCCCGTCCCGTCCAAGGAACACGGCACAACGTAACACGCTCCTGCATTGCTCGACAATGTCCCAGCCTTGTGATGACAACAACAAAAAACCTGTAACAACAACGTCGGTTACGCAAGCATAAGTGCGCTGCTGTGCAGTTGTTGTACCGCGCGGCATACTGCAGCAGCCGCAGCACGTCTACAGCCACAGCACGTCTTGTGCTCCGTGCGCGTGAGCCCGAAACCCTGCTTTGCAGTTCTCATCACCTAAGCGCCACCGTAAACCAGCCGAGGCGGCGTCAGCGCCCACATCCGGCCGTTCCTGCAGCAGCGAATTAGCCGCCGGCCGCCTTAGCCGCCTCAGCCCCCTGCGGCCCCGCTCCCTGAAGGTCCGGCCGCCGCCGCCGCCTGCGCGTCCTCCGCC
>BDDC01000610.1:2147-14704 GCA_001662425.1 Chlamydomonas sphaeroides
CGAGGTGGGGAGGGGGCGGAGGTGGGGTGTCAGGCAAGGTGGGAGGGGGGAGCAGGGGCCGCCGCCACCTGCTGCCCCCGTGGAGGCCACGCACAGACCCATGCCCATCCCCAGCGCCATCGGATAGATCATCAATTGGTTGTTGCATAGAGGCGGCGCTCACTTGCGGCCCTGAGCCACCAGGCTGCGGTGCACGGCGCTGGCCAGCGGCGCTCGCTCGTGGGAGGAGCCCGTCAGCTGCGGCGCCGTGACGTCGATGAAGCGGTCGCGCACCGAGCTGCGTGTGGGCCGATGGGCGGCGGGCGTCAATGAGGGAGAGTACGGCATCCGTACGGCAGCAGGCAATCTGTCCGTACCGCAGGTCGACCATGTCGTTCTTTGTCAGGATAATGCCCAGCGGCTCGCCACTGGCGCACACACTCGTCTGGCGCATGCGCAGCTGCGGGGGGCGCGGGGGGGGGGGCGGTTGAGGGACGGGTCTAACCGCCCAACCGCCCAATTGCCCAATCGCCCAACCGCCCAATCGCCAACGCACCACGAGGAATGCGAGCAGCTCGGACATGGTCTGGTGGATGGCGGCGCACACGACGGTTGGCAGCTCCGCGCGTCCGCGGCGCGGCCGCCGGCGCAGCTGTTGAAGACGCGGCCCGTGAAGGGCGAGTGCAGGCTGAGGCGCTGGCCCAGCGCGAGCGCCATCTTGGTCGACGCTGCCGCACAGCGCCCACACGCGACCCGGCAGCAGCTGGTGCAGGATGCTGGGGGGAAAGGGGCGGGGCTGCGGGGAGGTTAAGATCGGGAGGGAGGTGGGTTGAAAGAGGGGTGGGGCGGGGCGTCAGGCACAGGGGCTGCTTAGGGAGGCAGGGCTGAGCGGAGTGGCATGGAGGGAGCATGGAGGGGGCTGGGCAGCTCGCAGCAGCAGCACAAGGTCGCGGTGCGCTACCTTGTGGGAATCACTCAAGGCTGCGCAGCCGCCGCTTCCATGATGACAAACCTGCCCCAGCTGCGCACGGGTGCATGGCTCGCCCCCAAAAGAGGCCACCCAGACAAGACCACACGGTCGGTCATAACGCGGTCATAGCTGATATAACTGAAGGGGTCTCGGGCACACCGGTAAGTGCCCTCACCCAGCTGGGTAGCGGCTGGGTGTAACGGCACAGCTGCCGGGGCAGGCCGTGCCGTACGTGGCTGCTGTGGTGTAGTGGAGGATGCAAGGCGTCCGGCCTGCGTTTGTGGGCGCCCAGCACCGGGGCCCGCCGCCGTGTTGACATCCGCCCTGTCGCCGCAAGCAGGCGCCTGCCACGACGCCCCGTCCGGGTCGCCCGCGGCACGCTCGACAGCCGCTGCCGCCAGCCCAGCTGCAACGAACCGCTCTGTGCAGCCCTGGCGCAGCCGCAACAGCCCTACCTGCACCCGAGCCGCCGTCCGCAGCCCCGCTCCCTGCATCCCCCCTCCCGCGAGGGCGCCACCCCCTGCAGGCGCTGCTGGAGGCCGCCACCGCCGAGCCATTGCCCCATGGGCCGTCCGAGACCCTGAGCGGCCGCGCCGCCCCCCAACGCCCGCACGTCGGGGCCCTCTGGCACTGAGCGGCACCACCATTACCGCACCGCCGACCACCGCACCACCACCAACGCACCTATAAAGGGACGGATGGCAGCCCGCCCGTAGCGCTGGCTTTCACGCACAGTACGGCACGCTACTACCGGGATGTCCCATACCGGTACTGCCAACTGCGAGGGTCGGCCCACCGGCGCCGTTGCGCAGGGCAGCGTGGCCCCACCTGGGCCCTGCCATCCATCTCACCCCACCCCACCCCACTCCAGCCCGCCGGCGCCCTCCCGTACAATCGCCACCGGTACCTCCTACCCGCGCCATGGTCGGCCCCCAGTGGCCCCCCGTCGTGCAAGGCTCCGGCGCCCGGCCGCCGGCCCGCGGCCCCGCCGGCCCCCGGCACGACAGCCCGCCTCATGCCGCCATGTCGTCGCGGCCGCCCTCGCCCCCGCCCCCGTCCAGGCTGGACCCCGAGGCGCCCTCCTCCGGGGGCAGCGGCGCGTCCAGGAAGGCGGCCTTGGGGTCGGGCAGCGCCAGCGCCTGCGACGACCGCGGGACGGGGGCGGGGGCGGCGCAGGGGCAGTCAGCTCGAGCCCGGCGGGGCATCGGCGGGGCATCGGCGAGCGCACCGGCAACTGCGCCCACTCCCGGCTTCCCCTTCCCGGTCCTGCATCGCCCCTCGCCGCCGGAACCTGCAGCCCCGGCCAGACTGGTGGGCTGCATCCGGGCAGCGGCTGCGGCTCCGCGCCGGCTGGGGCTGCGGAGTCGCCCTCAACAGCCCCTGCCCGCGACGTCGGCGAGGCGGCCACGCCACCCACCAGCGGGTGGTCGCCCCGCTTCAGCTCCGTCACCGCCACCAGCACCTGCCGGACCAGCCGCTCCAGGGCGGAGGTGGCGGGCCGGCCCCGAGCCGCCAGCAGCGCGCCGTTGAGCTCCTCCGCCAGCGCCTCCTGCGGGCCAACCCTCATACCTTTGATAACTTCTATCGACACGTTGACTATTCGGCTCGACTGGCTGTATTGACGCTATCGACTTATATGCCGCTGCGTGCGCCGGGTGAGGGAGGCCGCGAAGGGAGAACCCAACCGTGGGGTCGGGCGCGCTGGGAAGGGGCACGCCCCCCGCCCAACCCCACGAATGCTAGCCGGCAGCGCCGCCTGCTGGCGGCCCCTCACCCTGTGGGCGGGCTTGAGCAGGTAGCCCGCGGGGGAGGCGTTGGGGTCCGCGAAGGCCAGCAGCGAGAGCGCGTCCTGCGCGGGGACGTGGCAGCGGAGGGCGGAGGTACGGCGGCATCGTACGGCGGCATGAGGCGCGTCAAGGCCGGCAGCGACAGACCGCCCTGAATGGTTACGGGCGCGGGCGTGGTAGTGGCATTGCGCGAGGTAGTCCCGAGCGAATGATTGAGAGACCGGGAGCGTGCGTGTGAGAGGGGAGGACCCTGGGGGCAAGCAGCCCCAAGTGCCGCACCGTCAGCAAGTCCCGATCCGCGGGTGTACGGCATCGCGGCCACAGCTCCGCAGTGCCGTACGCCAGAATTTCCCGAGTCGACGGCGCCGATGGCGCCGCTTGCCCTCCCGTTGCCGACGCCGCCGCCGGCCCCTGTGCTTCCGCGCCGTCGTCGCTGCCGCTGCCGCCGATCGCATCCACCGCCGACGGCGACCCCCTGGCGTCGCCGCTGGGGCCATGCGACCCCTGGCTCGTGTCCATGGGCGCCGCGCCGCCCGCCCCCGGCGACGGCGGCGCTGCTTTGGCGCCACCGTTGGCGGACGTCGCCGCCGGCTCCCCTGCCGCCGCCAGCGGCGCCGCTGGCCCCGAACGGCACGTTGACGCCGCGTGCGCTGCCGAGACCATCTCGGCAAAGCACTGCACGCGCAGCTTGAGGTCTAGTGCGGGCCGGTCGCACAGGAGCTGCGGGAAGGAGGCGGGGCGCGACAGGGCGGCACGCGTGGGTCCACTTACTCAGTTCAAGTATCACGCCCCCCGCGCGTGTTCATGCATACATTGAATTTACACACCGCGCGTGTGTATGGGCGCGTGTGCGAGACGGGGAAGCGCCGGCCTCTACGCCAGCGCTGCTCGCGGGCCCAAGAGACGACAGGCGCCATAGGCCTGGCTGGCTGCCACGCCATGGGCAACTGCCCGGCGCGGCACACGGCACAGTACGGCAGATGCTGTCGTACAGACATAACCGTACCACACCTGCGGGGGGTATTTGTCGGACAGCACCTCCAGCGCCTCCTGCACCCGGCCGCTGCACACCAGGTCGTACGACTGCTGCCGTACAGCAATGTCCGAGAGCTCCCCCTCGTCCAGCAGCTGAGTTAGCCCCTCCGGCCCGCCGGTGCCGGCCGCCGCCGCCGCCGCCGCCGCTGCGGCCGAGGACGAAGGCCCCGGCCCTGCGCCGCCGCCGCTGCCTCCTGCGCCGCCGCCGCTGGCTGCCCCCCGGGCGGCGGCGGAGCCGCAGCTTCGCAGCAGCTCCCGTCCGAGTACGGCTGCCGTGCGAGGGTAGCGCTGGTGCAGGAGGTGGTCGTACAGCAGCTGCGGTAGCAGGGGCGTGCCCTTGCTGCTCAGCAGCGGCAGCTCGGCCCGCCGCACGGACCCCATGACGCGCTGCTGCATCGCCGCCTGCAGGGTAGCCCAGCGCCGGGGGCATGCGATGGAAGAAACGAGGCACGGACGCGGATTCCGAAGGTGGGACGGCGCAGGGCACGGGTGCGTGTTTTGGTCGCCGACGAGCTGCACGTCGCCCCATACGCCATCGCCACTGGGCAAGTCGGTCGGAACCAGCCCCTCGCAGGCCCGTGCTCCCGGCGGCTCGCAGCGCCGCCCCCTGCGCCCCTGCGGCGCCCGCACCTTGAGCGCCGTGAAGTCGGTGCGGAAGGGCTCCGCCGGCGACCCCACCCCAAAGTTTGCCACCAGCTCCTCATTGCTGCGGGGGCAGGGGGACGTGGGCAGGCGGGCAGGCGGGCAGGGCAGCGAGAGGGGTGATACGTTCCGCGTCGCTGCACGGGGTCGGGGCAGGGGCCACGAACGCAGGCGAGCTCACATCTAAGACATTGCCCACAGCCTCACCGTGTGCGCAGCCCCACGGCCGGGTACAGCGGCAGCACCTCGGCCACGTCGCGGAACGCCACGCCCAGCGGCTGGCCGTTCTTGAAGTACGATATCGTGCGCTCGCCCCTGTCGTACAGCGCGCCGATCACGTCACCCGTGGTGTACGTGCAAGCGTACGGCCGCCCAACGCCGCTGCCGCCGAAGGCGTGCCTGCGCAGCCGGGGGGCGCGCCCAGGGTCGTCAGCGCGCCTTTGACGGCACAGGGCCCGCCCTGCCAGGCAGGCCAGGCGACCGGGGATACGGTAATGTAATGTGGACCCCTGGCGCTTGTTCCGGGCGCTGGACTGTATCTGGCGCCGGAACACCAGCGTGGGACGCGAGGTAGGCACCGAGGCGAGGAGGCCTGAGGTGGGTCCCGGTGCGGCCAAGTACGCCATGACATCACGTGCCGTACCCGTCGTCCCCGTGGTAGCCGTACGAGTGCGCGTCCCAGCCCGGAAGCCGAGACAACAGCAGCTCCTCCGTGCAGAAGCCCACGCCGATGAAGCAGTCCTGGCGATGGGGGTGAGGGTGGCCGCGGGGAAACACGGGCGTGAGCCACGGGCCGCATGCGGGGCGGCCAAACATGTGTTGCTGTCGGCGCCCGCCCCCACCCCTGCCCGGGCGGCTGCCCTAGCTGGTGCGCCGAGCGCCCACCAGCCAGCTGCAGGACCCACAGGGACTCACACGCACGCCCTCGCCGGCACCCTGTGCCACACATAGCTAGGGGCGCCCAGCCAGGACACACGGGAGGAGGCCGGCCATGTGGCCGAGCGCGGCGTGCGCGGCGGTCCCCAGGCGCCCAGTGCCAGCCGGGTCCCCTGGCCCGGGTCCTCAGATTCAGGCAAGCTCCGGTCCAGAGCCCAACTGTCAGCCAGGACCCTGGCCCGGGCCCCCTACCCCAGCTCCCCAGCCCAAGGTCAGCTCGCGCCCGCCAGCCTCTCGCGGCAACCCGTGCGCCCCGCCCAATGCTGAGCTGTACATGCACGCCCCCCCCCGGACCTGTGCGCCGCCGCCAGCCCCGGGCTGCGTCCCGCGCCCCTCTGCCTCTGGCCGCATCGCAGCCTGGTCCCCACTACCCAGCGCACCTGCCCCCGGTCCTGCACCAGCACCTGGCGCGCGTGTAGGGAGGGGGGGCAGGGCGGGACGAAGGTGGGGTGCCGAGGGGCGGCGGGAGCGGGCAAGCCATGCACCGCCGCAGCCTGGAGCCCGGGCGCGGGGCGAGGAAGGTGGGGACGGGACAAGGGCAAGGCCGCGCAGCAAGGCCGCTGCAGGCTTGACCCAAACGCGTGATGCGGGGTGCTCCATGAGGGGGCGAGCGCAGCCGCCTGCCCTCCACTTCACTCAGCAGCGGCCCTGCAGCAGCGCAGGCCAGGAGCTAGCGGCCAGGCCACCGCCAGAGCCTCGGCAGCGCTGCGGTTGTGCAACGCGCGCTGGGCCGAAGCACCCCGCCCCCGGGTCCGGCCCGGGGGTTGGGTGCGTTGGTGCGAGGCCGGCGGTTGCACGGACACGAACCCTGGGTGGCAACCCGGGCCCCTCCCCCGGGCCCCGCCCGCACCTCGAAGTAGTACAGCGGGCAGTCGGTCGGGCAGGGGTAGTTGGCGCGGACGGTGGCGGCCTGCGTGCGTGCGTGCGCGGCAGGGCGACCGCGGGCGCAGGTGGGCGGGCGGCGCGCATGGGCGCATGTGGGTCGGACGCACGGCGAGCAGCTGGCGGGCAGCTAGCGGGATGCCGGCACACACGTGACGGCGCATGCGGCCGTAGGGTGCATGGGCATGGGCGTGGGGAGGTGTGGGCTGTCGTCGGCCGTGTTGGGTTTGACCAACAGCTGGCCTGGCCGACATGCGCGTAGGGGACAGCAAGAGCGGCGCCGGCTTGCAGGGCCCCCCAGCAAGCAGGCATGCGAGGCCATGGAGCCGGCGGGAGCGCAGCACCCGGCCACCATGCAGCCACCATGCAGTCCGGACTCGGACACCGGTACAGGTGTCCGGTCCCGCGCCCCCATCCAGCGGCCGTCAGGCGCGCGGTCCAGCACGCGAGCACCCCCAGGTCGCCATGCACACCTGCGTGTCGTCCTCGCCAGGTCCAACGTAGCGCACGCGCGTGCCGTCGATCTGCGCCGGGTGGTGCGCCACGGACGTGGCACGTGGGGTTTAGGGTGAGGCTTGGCGCGCCGCCCGGATTGCCTGTGAGCTGCGCCTGCTCCTGCGGCTGGCGCCCCTAACACCCGTCCCATTCATACGTAGCCCAGGGTGGCATTGCTGATGAAGCAGGCTGCACGCTGCCGTTACACGTCACACTTGATAACAAAGCGGAAGCACGCCTTGCTACTGTGACGGCCTGTTACCCGGGAGCTGCGCCTACTGCTGTGGCTGCGTACCTCTGCCCCCGTCCCCCATAACTGCCAGCCATTAGCGTCTCTGCTGCAGCACGCGCCGGCCCGCTGGTGACGAACCTTCAGGTAGGCGAGGGCGTGTTGATTGCGAATGCCCTGGGCCCGAGGCTCCCACGCGGACGGCAGCGAGCATCTGCTATCATAATAACCAAGGCCTCCGGGCCCGCCGGAGGCCGCCATGGCGCTTGTGCGCGCTCAATGGCGGGACCAAACTTGCGAGACTTGCGGAACAAACGCGATGCTAGATACTTGATGTGCAATACCTTGTTGAAGTGGGTAAGGATGGATATTATGGTTCTGTGCCGACGTAATTCGCTCGAGGCTTGGGTTTAACGGCTTTCAAATGTTTGCTAGCCTACGTGGAACATGTCGTGAAGAAGATGAGACACCTAAATTATGTACGCTCATTACACGCCAAGGCAGGTCGCCTTGAATATGCACAAACCCCACTCAAAACCCCAGCACACCCCTGCTCGTGCCGTCTCGTGCGCGCCGGTAGAATAGTCAAGCCCCATGGCATGCCCTCCTCCCTCCACGCACGGCCTAGCATCTGCCCCTGCCAGCCGCACCACGACAAGCACCGCCACCATAACGGTGGACGCTGGGGACCTCACTTGAACCGGGGTCAGGAGGGGTCAGGAGGGGTCAGGAGGGGTCAGGAGGGCAGGGGTGTAGCAGTGCAGAAGTCAAAGGCACGCCAAGATGCCTGGGCAACGCTTCTCTGGGTTGCAATCTGCTGCGCTGGCAAGCGGGTATGGAGACGCCTCTCCTACAAAGGTGCACCGCCGGGGACTGGAGGTATGGGGCGTGGGGGCAAGCAACCGCGCCTGCGCCAGGCAGCAGGCGGCCGTCGCCTGATCACAGCTTGCGCCGGACCTGTCAGGGACGCGACTCCTCCGGCCCCGCTTCCCTACCTCACCAGGCTCGACGTACGCTGACAGGCTGACAGCAGCGCCACAGGCCTCCCCTGCTCGCTCCAGTGATCCTGGTTCCAGCCCCGGCCTGTCGCGGCAGCCGCCGACCCGCCAGTCGCCCTGCCAGAGCAGGCAAGGCTCCCTAGAGACCCGGCCCTCCGGCCCTCCGCTGCCCGTGTGAGGTGCTGTCGAGGTTCTCGCGGCCTGCTGCCGGCGCATGCGCGTACCGCAAGAGGCCCACATGACATGACGACATACAGATGGGCACTTCCTAGAATGCTAGCTTACGCACGTCGGTCCTCGGTGCGTGGAGCAACCGCAGTCTCTACCGCCCAAGCGAACAAAAACTCCAACCGCCAGAGTAGGATGACGCAGGCACGCGATGCCTCGTCACAGATGGGAGACACCGGACGCAGCCGGACTGCCCGGGCCGCCGGTCCAAGCCGAGAAGGCCGAGACGTGGAACGGGTAGGTGAAGCCCCGTTGCGCAGGCCTGACATGTACCCGCGGAGCCGCACGCTACATGGCGTCAGGCTTACCGTACCCTGCGCCTGATCCCTACCCGTCGCCCCCGCCCAGACGGCGGCCAGGGCAGCCCGCCGGCCCTATTCCAGCACACAAAACACAGGTACGCGAACCCATCCAACGCATCAGCCTACGGCAGCCGGCATGGCACGCACCCAATAAACACAGCAGCGCGCCCGCACCTCGGCCGCCCGCGGTGCGCCCTGCGGGGGTCCGTGAATCATGCAGCAAAAGGCTGCTGAACACGCACGAGCGCGCACACAGCTGCACGCACGCAGCGCCTCCGGGGCCCGGCCACCAAGGCCTTGCAATGCAATGCGCCGGCGCGCATGCAGGGTCGACCTCACATCCTCACACTCGCTGATTTGTGCACAGCATGTCGAGCAGCAGCACCACGCGGAAAGGTTGCAGCGCTACTGAAAACCCGCCACACGCTGCTGCCACACGGCCCGCCAAAGTCATCCCACCCTAGCCCCACGCCTCGACTTGCATTTGGTGGTGATTGCATCCAGCTTCGACGCCAGACCCGGTAGCGAACGCCTCATACGCTTCATCCCTCGTGACGTACGTTGCGGTAACCCAAGTCGGTACTAGCACGCCACAGATGCATAGCAGCGGCAGCGGCTAGCCACGCCCGGGCAAGTCCGGGCAAAGCGCGCGACGCGACGCGCACGATGTATGGTGAGGCAGCGCAAGGCGATCCAGCGCCATGACGAAAGGAACGTCCTGCTATACTGCTACCACAAGCAAGTTCAGCAAGCGTTTGGTGATTACTCTCAGGTAGCTGCAGGCACCGCGGCTAGCAGCCGGCCAACGAAGCTGCCCGCCAACCTTCCGGCCCCTGCCGCACACGCCCATCCGGTCCAGATCGGGCGCTGCAAACCACATGCGGCATGCCACCCGCCAGACATCCATCATGGCGGGTGGCCCAGATCCAAGATCAAAGTCCACGAGACAATCCGAGATCCGACATCGATCAATGGCCCCGACAAGGCCCTCAAGTGGCCAGCAGGCCCAGCGATGACGTCGACAGATCCGAACGATATTACGAACACCACGGCAAGGGAATCGCTATCATAACAGCCACCAGGCAACTCCGTTCCTTGCACCGGCGCATCCCTGAACCATGCGCAATGAAGCTCTGTGCATAGCAGCGCCACATCCGTTCATTACGTAACCCGCGGCTCCAGGATACTACCGGCGCTTACGTCGGCTGGCCTTCACACCTTTTGTTGAGCATCACGTACGCCTTTGTGATAACGCCACTCACAGTCCCTGTCCAGCCGACGCAGCGCTGAAGGCGGCGTAGCGCCAGCAGGCTTGGACCGCTGCGAGCGACGCGGGTCGAGCGAGCCTCCACAGCACAGCCGCGCATCACCGTCACCGCACCGCCCACAGCAGCCACCACTTGGACCAACACGCAGGTGCACACTGTGTGGAGGTCACAGCGTACGCCACACATCAGAACCAACCACTTTCCGGTGCCCTCCCGCCACCCTCCATCCCTCACCATCTCAAGCTAGAACTCGAAGCCGTGCGGGAGCGCCGCCGCGGATGCCCACGGCGCCCCTCGCCGTGCCCCTTTCCCTTCCCCTCCTCACACAGATCTGGCACTGGCCCGACATCGCCCACACTCCTGCGCGGCGGCTTGGCGCCATCCGGCCATCACTCCGGCTGCGGAGGGCAACGTGCCTCGAGCAACTGAAGCCCGACCAGCTAAGCAACTCATCGGCTGACGAGAAGCAACCCATTGCAGAACTCTGTCAAGCCCATATCGCCGTACGCCGGCCTCTAGCCACGCAACCACAAGAGCCAATAGTGACACTCCGTAGGCACCGGCTTGGAGCGTTGGCGGGATACCTTCGGCAGCAGGCAGAGCGCGAAGCCCGGCATTGGTATGCGCTGCCACGCGAGAAACCCCTCGGCGCCCTGGGTCATGAGAGGAAACCGGCAAAGAAAACAGCGCGTTGACATCATCCGTACGGCACGTTGACATCATCCGTACGGCACGCCAACATCATACGTACGGCCCCAATACGACCGGTGCAATGGGTAGGTCGTGGATATATCACGCCCCTTGCAGCCACGCATGCGAGCCCGTGGCCAACACACACTAACATCCGCTCGTGGGGTGGTACTCTATTTCGGCCCTAAAGTTGAACACAGCAACACGTCGCGGGGCGCGCATGCATCGCTGCCGCCGCAACAGCACCGCATCGCAGCAGCTCGACACCAGCTAACGCCGAGCCACACGCGCTTAATGGGCCGCGCCGCCGGCCACACCAGCCACCTCCACAGTGACTGCCAGCGGCACGCTCGGGCGTCGGGCGGGCCCCTCCGCGCATTGCAACGGCCTGGGGACAAGCGCCCGTGCCTGTTGGCAGGCTGCGGACGGAGGCGCCGCACACACCCACGGCTCTTGCTCCGCGAACCCGACCGCCCACCAGGCGGCACCCAGGGCTACGCCCTAGCGAGTGGTGCCTTGCACACCAGCAGTGCGCGCGAGAGCCTCGCCCGCGCTGCCTCCTGTGGGGGACCGCACTATGAATTACACTACCGCACATGCGTTCACCGCCCCGCAGTCACCATCCCTTAAACGGTGCCGGCAGCTGCGGAACTGCCTCACGGCTGCCCCTTCCTGTCCGTCAAACCGCCCCCCGCAAAGCGCGCCGCCAGCTCCTGCTCCAAGCGCGCCCGGCCACCGCCGGACGGCTGCGCTACGCCCGGCGCGGCCCTGGCTAGCAGCGCCGACGGCGTCAGGGCCGCTGACGGCACCGACGGCGCCTGCAGCAGCGAAGGCGGCAGAGGCGGCGGCGGAGCCACCGTCAGCAGCGCCGGCGGCCTCGCGCCGTCGCCTGACGCCATCGGCGGACGCGCTACCCCTGCCGTCGCCGCCAGCGGCTGCGGCCTCAGGCCGCCTTGCGTCGGCTGCTGCAGGGCCGCCGCCGCGGTTGGCACCATCAGCGATGCCATCGCAGCCGCCGCCACCGTCGACTGCTTGTCGGCAGCGTGCGCCTCCGCCAGTAGGTACTGCAGCTCGGAAACCAGCTCGGCGGCTGTGGGCCGGCGGCGCGGCGAGGCATCCCAGCAGCGGCGCGCCAGATCGCTGCGGGCCGCGACCGTGGCAGGCGGGAGAAGGGCCGGCGGGGGCAGTCAGGGCGGGGCGCGCGTGTCAGCCACATCACCCGCCCATGCCGTGCGCAAGAGGGACGCGCGCCATGACCCCCGTGTCGCCGCATGCAACAGACCGCGCCTTGCCGCAAGGGAGCACGCCGCCGGCCGACCAACCGCGCAACAGCTCGCACGTGCGCGTGTCGCTGACCCCTCTGGCGTGAGAGCACGCGCCCTTGCCCTCGCGCACCAGAACGGCTCGGGCGCCAGGGGGTGGAACACGGGCCGCAGCTGGCCGCGTATGACCTGCTTGGGCACGTCCTGTGCGTTGGGGCCACACGCGGGCGGCGGGGGTCAGGCGATGTAGGTGTGGGGCAGTGGCGGCGAAAGGCTGGGCGACGAGCAGCGCTGGAAGTGCCCTGCTGCCAGCCGGCCGACCAGCCCGCCGGCGCACCTGCTGGGGTATGTTGGCGTACGGTGTACGGCACATGAGCAGCTCCCACATGAGGACGCCGTACGCGTAGCTGTCGGCGGCCGTGCCCAGCAGAGAGCCGCGGATGAAGCACTCGGGGGCCTGGTCGGGCGCGGGCGAGTCCGGGCGGGACGTCCAAAGGCGTCAGGGTCAGGGTCAGGGTCAGGGTCAGGGTCAGGTTCAGGTTCAGGTTCAGGTTCAGGTTCAGGTTCAGGGTCCGGGTCCGGGTCCGGGTCCGGGTCCGGGTCCGGGTCCGGCTACGTGTGGCAGGGCCCAGGTCAGGGCCAAGGAGCGACCACGCCCATGCAGCCGGCTAGGTGCCCCACCATGTACGCGACGGTGCCGATGGGGTGGGTCAGCCGGTAGCCGGGCTGCCCGTCGGGGCCCGTCTCCGTCATAAGCCGCACGCTGCAGCAGGCGATGGGAGGGCGGGCAGGCAGGCAGGCAGGCAGGCAGGCAGGCAGGCGGGCAGGCAGGCAGGCAGGCAGGCAGGCAGGCA
>BDDC01000610.1:34260-52075 GCA_001662425.1 Chlamydomonas sphaeroides
CGAGGGCGGCGGCGGCGGCCCGCTGCTGTACAGGGGCGTGCTGCACCCGGAGGTTGAGGGCCTGGCGTTTGTGGGCTGGCAGGTGAGGACTGCTGCGGCCGCCATCCGCCTGTGCAATCCAGCGCCCTCGACCAGCGCCGCAGCCGCATCGAAGCACGTACTGTGGCCCCGCACGCCGCCGTCTTCGCGCCCGCGCCGGCTACACTCCGCCCACGTCTTGCCCTCCCCGCGCCCGTCCCCGCCCCCAGGCGCACGCCGTCAGCAGCCTCCTGCTGCTGCAGCTGCAGGCGCAGTGGCTGGCCGCCTTCCTCGCAGCCGAGCTGCCGCTGCCGCTGCAGCCGGCCCTGCGCGACGACCTGAGCCGCCAGCAGCATTGGCGCGCCGCTGCCCTGGCCCACCCCCTCATGTCGTCCGGCGGCTCGCTGGCGGCCAAGGCCGAGCGCAAGGCCATCCAGCAGCTGCTGTCCGACCTGCAGGGCATGGTGGCGCTGAGGCAGCGGCCGGCGCCCGAGACTGGCGCCGCCGCCCCGGGCGCTGCCGCTGCTGGCAGCGGCCACCTCCGCCGCAAGCCCAAGCGTACCAGCACAGGTGGCAGCTCCGGCGGCGGCGGCCTCTTCGGCCGCCTCAGCTCCCGCCTGCTAGGCCGCGACGGCAGCCCCGAGCCGCTGCGGAAAGATACCTCACCGATGGCTCCCAGCTTTGGGACAACCCTGGCGTCACCGCAACCGCCGCCAGCCGGTCGCCGCCGGTCCTCGACCGCCGGCGGCCGGCGCCCAAGCGAGCGGCTGGTGCTGGAGTTGACGTCACGGCCGCTGTCGCCGTACGTCCGTGACAAGCTACGGCGCGCTACGACAACCGCGCTGGATGGGTACGATTACGTCAGCGCAGTCAGCGGCGAGCGGCTCGCCGCCAGCTGCTTGCCGTCGCCCAGCGGCCGGGCCGCTTCCGCCGGCGTCATGGCGTTTCCAGATACAGCGCAGCGGACCAAGCGGCAAAGCCTCACGGGCCTGCCGTCGCTCCATCGAGCCATCAGCCGGCTGCACGGCGGCGGCGTCGGCGGCAGGAGCCCGCCGCCCGGCCGCCGGGGCGTTGCGCCTGGCGCCATCAGCGGCGCGCACCGAGCGGCGGAGCTGTCAGATAAGCTGTACCGCATGGCCGATGCCTCGGGCGTGAGCCTGGCGGTGCTGGCTGACCTCATGACGGACGACGGCGGCTCCGGAATGTGGGCTCTCGGCGGCGGTGCGACTCACAGCGCCGCGTTCGGCGACGATCTCGGCGGCGGCTTCCTCGAGGGCGAGACCATCGTGGATAGCGGTGAGGCCCTGCTGGCGGCGGCCGTCGCAGCCGCGGCCGCGGCCTCAGACTTGCACCCGGCGTGCGCGCCGCGCTCGCCTAGCAAGGCGGCAGGAGTGTGGATCGCCGCCGGCACGCCGCCGCCGCCGCGATCTGCCTCGGCCGCAATGGAGCTGCCGCACCGGTCGCTCACGGACCCCACCGGCTTTGCGGCCGCCCCGAGCGGCGGCGATCAAGCTGGTGTGGAGGGCGACGGCGGCTTCCGGCTGCTTGACCTGACCGACCTTGAAGCTGTGGCCTGGGCCGGCGGTGGGCCCGGCGGATCCGGCCCCGACCTGTCGCGCGCGGCCGCCAGCAGTGAGCCGTCGTGTGTCGTGCCGCGCGGGCAGGCGACGACGCGCCGGTCACTGTCCTACCCCGGCATCGATCGGGCGGCTAGCCCCCCAGGAGGCGATGACGCGCGTGGCCGCGACACGTCCGGGGACCCGTCGAGCCCTCGGCGCGTCCCTTTGCCCAGGGACAGCGGCCCGGGTGTTGCCGTCGTCGCCGGCTCGCCAATTTCACTGCCGCTGCGGCTACTCGACGCCAGCCGCGGCCGAGCGCTGTCGCGCCGGGGGCCGCCGGAGCGCAGCGGCAGCCGGCTAGGCACACCCGAGCCCAGCCCCGCTGGCGGCAGCCCAACCGGTGGTGGCAGCGGCGCCCTCGCCAAGCTCACAGCCAAGCTGGCGGCGCTGCGCGCCGGCGCGGCCAGCCCCGGCGGAGCGGCACAGCTGCCGCCGTCGGCCGGGCCCTCGCCGTCGACAGCGCGGGCCGCCGTGGCCTCTACCTCGCTGCCGTCACCGCCGCCGCCCACCGCCTTCAGCCCCGTCAGTGTTTCGACGCCGTCGGTTCTCGCGGCGCAGACCATCGCCGAGGAGTGGGAACTGGGCGTGCATGACAGCGCCGAGGGGCATCCTCGCGAAATGACGGTCGCTGCTCGGCCGGCCGCCGACGGACGCAGCTCCGCTCCCGCCGCGCCCCAGCGCCGCACGCCGCGCCGCAGCCAGACCGCGTCCTGCCTCTATCCGCATATGGGTTCCGCGCCGCCGACCGCCGCCGCCGCCGCCGGCCCCGCCGCCTCTGCTGCTGCCAGTGATGCCACGTCCCTGACCCCGAGGTCGGGTGGTTTCCGCCGCCCGCCCAAGCGCGCCGCCTCGCAGGGCCCCGCCTTCTGGCAGGGGCTGGGCAAGCCCGCCGCGCCCTCCGGCACCGCGCTCCGCAGCGGCCTCGTCCCCGGCTGCTCGACCCAGCTGGCCACCCACCCCATCGCTGCCTCCGCGGGCCTGGCGAGCCCCCTGCCGCCGTCGCCACAGAAGCCGCCCCAGCCCGCGTCCTTCGGCCGCGCCAGCCTCGGCGCCGCTGGCGGCCGCAGTCGGCGCAGCGTCGGCCGCAGCCAGACCCTTGGCGCCGGCCTGCTCCTCAAGGCAGCGGCCGCAGCCGCGCTGCCGTACAGCCGCCGCCTGATCAACCCCTCGCCGACGATCGCCAACGGCACCGCCGACCCCTTGCTCAGCGCACACAGCGCGGCGCCGCCGCCGACGCCCGCAGCCACGGCCGCAGCCGCCGGAGGCACGGCTGCGCCTGCTGCCAGCCCCACAGCGCCTCAGCTGCCAGCCGTGCTGCTGCCGCGCGCGGTCGCGGCACACCGTCGCCCGCCGCCGCACCGCGCCAGCTCGCCCAGCTTGCTCGGGCCCGGTCCCGAGGCGGGCCCGGGCGACGTTTCGTGGAGCGGCAGGCACGCGGCTCTGTGCGAGCACCGCCCTCGTTGGTCTGTGCGCGATCTCGGCGGCAGCGCGCCGATCTCGCCATGGAGGCAGCGGTGGCGCCAGCAGCGGCAGCGGCTGGCCAGCGCGCTCGCGGCGCGCACCGCCGAGGCGCAGGGCGCCACCGGCGGCCACCGCGGCTCATGGCTGGGCTTCGGCAGTGCCACGGCGGGCGGCAGCTCTGGCGGCGACGGCGTCGTCGGCAGCGCGGCTGTGGCGGCGCCGGGGTCGCCTCTGAGCCCTGCTGCGGCAGTGCGGCGGGAGAGCGGGGCGCGTCAGGAGCGCTTGGTGGCCGAGGTAAGTCCCTGCTGGGGGTGTGGGTTTTGGGGTAAGAGGCACGAGGGGTCTCGGGGCAGACCGGCACTGGGCTGAGGCTGCGGTCCGGGCGGGCGGGCGCCCAAACTAGCTTGGCCTGAGGCGCCGTGCCGGGGCGGGGACCGCGGTGGCGCTGACACGAGCCCGCCACCCCTGCTGGCTGCTGCCTTGCCTGGCAGGTCGGTGGGTGGCTCCAGGAGGCTCTCGCCGCGCGCCGCGAGGCCGAGGCCGCTGCCGCTGCAGAGGCGGCCGAGGTGACCTCCGCCTGATGGCGCAGCGTGTGTAGGCACCCCACGGCGCGGGCCTGCGCCTGCCTCTCTGGCGCTTGCTGCCTCAACTCGGGGCAGTGTGTTCAACTTTTAGGGCCGAAATAGAGTGTGTGTTCGCATTGCAACGTGAGGGGACACAAACAGACGAGCCACCAACACGTGCTGCGCCATCGCAATAGCGCACCTCGCCGCGCGGCCATACGGTCCAGCGGTGTCGCAGCGCAGCGCCGGTGGGCCCATGGACTCATCATGAACTGCCTGCCAGCCACCCTCTTACTTCCACCACTGACGCACTTGTGCTACCGGCTTTCACCGAGGTTTCGATTCAGTATTTACTTACGTGTCGGCCACGCTTGCGTGCCGAGTGCTTGATTGGTGCACTGCGGGTGGGGATTCAGCCAAGCAGGGCGCGAGTCGGGGCATGCTGATCTGGCGTGGGCGTTCGACATTGTGGAGAGCACCGCTGGGAGATGTACGCTTGCCGAGTTGGTGGTTCGTGCCTGCCCTGTTGAGGGGGTTGGCTGCAAGCGACTGCTGCCCCGGGCAGAGCTGGGGCGCATGTGCACGTGTATGTGTTTCTGGCACGGCCGAGCATCCTGTGATGGCTGATGGCTGGGCTGGGCTGAAAAGTTGGGCTGCGTTGGGGTTGGGCCGTGCTGGGGTGGGGTTTGTTGCGCGCTTGTGCCAACACGCGGCGCGTTGGCACGCGCCTTGCATGGAGCCCGCTGCATGCGCCGCCGCCCGGGCGCGCCGGCCGTGCGGACTGGACCCATCCAGCGAGTGCAGGTCGGTGCAGCAGGGGCCGCCGCCGCTGGGCTCCGGCTACACCAGAACGTGGGCGGCACCGCGCATGCCCCTTGTGAGTGTGTTATTCGCCGTGTGCCGTGTGCCGTGTGCCGTGTGCTGTGTGCGCTGCGCAAGCTCGCACGTGACTCCTGCTCATTTGTCTGCCTCTTCCTCTAGCTACGCTAGCTGCGCTGCATGGCGGGGCTCGCGGGGCGGCCACGCAGCCAACGCAGCCCTCCGGCGCCGTGATTGCATTGCGTTGCGCGTGTCGACTCCCCTGTGTCGGGCCATGGCCGCGGCTGGCGCGGGCGCCGCCTAGGCTAATGAAGGCGTGCTGTGCTGACGCATTAGATGTAAGGCGCTTGTCGTGCCTCGTGTTTGCTTTCGAGTTCCTGAATGGTTGCTTGACTGTATGTCTAGCCGCCGCTGGGAGGCCGGTGGCTTACGCTTTATGCTTCCCCGGCTGTACTGCTTATATGAGCCGCTGGACTTGCCGTGGATCTCGCTTCGTCGGCTGTTGCTCGAGCCCCGTTCGTTGGGGCCCAAGAACTGCGGCGTGGGGCTGGCTGGGGAGCTGGGGAGCCGGTGTCGGCCTGTCGCGCCTGGACTGTGGCGGCCCCACACCCGGCTGCCTGGACTACTCTCCGAGTCTGTCTCCGCCGCCGCACGCGCAACGCACCGACCTCTTAGCTCTTACTGGTGCCGCATGGAAGCGCGACGCACGCTACTGGCTCCTAGCCCTGGTCCCGCATCGCCCCCGATGGGGAGGAGCGGTGCTTTGGTTCTTTGTTTGTTTTGCGCCTCGCATGGCTTTGTATCTTGCGCCTTGAGGTGTTTGTTCGCGTGCTACTGGCCGACCCCCGGGTCGGGGGGCATGGCTTGTCTGGCGGGCTCCGGCGGCGGCCCCATTCACGGGCGCTGGGCATCCGCTGGCCGGCTACTTGCACAGCTGTTCCCCACAGCTTGCGAGCTTACGAGCTGGCTTGCCAGGCGGCCTGCGGCCACACGGCCCGATGGCCGGTTGCTTAGCTCCACACAATCCACCTCGGCACAAACTTCGCACTGTACATTCTATTCCGTAACTAAGTAACGCATTTGGGGGAAGCATGCGCATGCGCTGTGTGTCTGTTCTCCTGTGGCAGCGTGTGAGGTTGTGAGCGTGTAATTTTATATGGAGAAAAGCCGACGGGTGGCGTGTCCGCCTGTGCTGGCGCGAGAAAGTGGGGGGCCTGCCGGGGGTAGCGCGATGCGCCGGAGGCACAGCACGACGAGCCGCCTCCTCTTGCTTGGCCGCTCGCGACACGAGCCTGCGCGGAGGCGTGTGACCCGCATCGGCAGTTTGGCGCCGATTGCCTCCATTTCGTTCCTGTTGTGCTAGCTGCGCGTGAAGCCCCGCCCAGCCGGACAGGCCGGACGTGGGCCTGTGTCCGTTGTGGCCTGCTGGCGTACGTTCGGTCGTTGCGTGCATGGGACGAGCTAGGGTTATGCACTGGGCGTGCTCACCGAGAGATGCCTGACGAAGAATTCCGGCTCACTACACTGCATGCATGCTAGGGCGGCTGCTGGCTCGGCGCCTCTTTGTCGCCATTTGCGGCAATGCGAGTCGCAAGCCCGTGGCACGACGCCAGCGCCGGGGTACGGCGGTCGCTCGTGCGTGAGTCTCACAAAGGCTATATGTCTAGCGGGATCCCGCACCCCGCCCCGCGGGGGGGTTGCGGCCGTCACCCTGCTGCGTTGCTAGGTGCGTGTGCGCTGCCGCCGGGTGCTGGAGGCGGGGCAGGCAGTGCAATGCATGAGCGCACGCTTGCCTGGCAGGCGGCGCGCCTGCTAGCGTGCTGCTGGCTAGCGGTCAATCGCCGCGCTGCAGTGGGGCGCGGGGTGAACGGACAACCTGGACTCCCGCTGAACTCGAGTGGGGCCCGGCAGGGTGGGGTGTGGATTGGCGCCGGCGGCACGCCGCTCGCTCCTGTCATGTACGCATGGACTCCTGCACATGAGCCGCTGCTTGTTTGTTATCCCACCCTAGAAAGTGCTGGGGTGTCCGTTGTCTTGTGCGTGGTGGCGTCAACCGGCCGCTGGCTCATCGGCGCTGCCGGGCGCTGCCGGCATCGCCGCGAGGGTGCGGGTGTCCGCTCAGGCAAGTGGGTCCCCCTCGATGACCATGACGTCGGTCTACACCAGGCGAAATCTTACTTGGCCTCTACACTATGTCACGAGCGTCGTGATCCTCCGTGTCCCGGCTGGATGAAAGGGCGCAGCAACCCCGAGCCCACCAAGGAGGAGCCTTCCCGAGCCCACCAAGCAAGGAGGAGCCCTCCCTCCCGAGCCCACCTTCATGGGGGCGCCGATGCAGGCCTGCGGCGAGCGATGAAGGAAGCAAGCCCAGGGGGCAGCGCGACGGCAAAGGGGAAGAAACACAGCGACCAAGCACACGGCGACCGGAGGAAGTGCGAGGGCTAAAGCAGCGAGTGAGAGGACAAGCCAAGGTCAGGAAAGCGGCGAGCGAGGTGCCGGACAGGGAAGCAAAACCGGGGAAGAGGGGTGGCTGTGAAGAAAGGCCGGTGTGAAGGGGGCGAGGCAGGCTGCGCCACGCCGGGTTACCAAAAACGAAAGACCGTCAACACGGAAGGTAGCACGGTTACCCCATGATGCATGGGGCCCGCGGGCCGGCACTGCGCGCGGTACGGCACGGGGCAGGCGCCAGAGTGCGCCCTCCCACGTTGTTTAGCCAGTTGATTGTTTGAAGTGCACTTTGAGCAGTTGTCGTCGTCTCTTGTCATCGTCAGCTGGGGAAGTTTAGCCAGTTTAGGACATGCCGACCCCCCTCCTTTGGGATGGAAGGTCAGGAGGCAAAACGTACGAGGAGGCAGCAGGACTGCGTGAGCAAGGTGGCAGGGGCCGCGCGCGGACACATCACAGTGCAGTGGCACGGGGGCAGAGAGGGGGAAGGTGGTGGTCTGGTGGATACGGGAAAGAGAGGGCGGATGGCCAGGTCCTCAACCCAAGTCCGGTGGAATGTGAATGTGCGGGCTGCACGGGACGTGGACGGCCGGACGAGAGGCGGAACACGGGCCGTGGGACATGGCACGGCGGATTCGCCTTTCGGCTGTGATTGGGCGGTGGTGCAAACGGTTGAACGGCAAACGGTTGAAAGCTCCATGACGCCCTCGCAACAGTACCCTGGCGGGCGCGGCCCACCAGCAACAGCAGCTTGTCCAGAGGCTGTACCCCCATACCATGTAAGCTATCTACCCAACTCCAGGTGTTGGTTTGCTAGCACATTGCCGCCCGGCGGCGCCTTCGTCACGGCCCCTGTCACTGCACCGGGCCGCGGACGACCCAACATACAGCACCAATCGCCAAGCCCAGCATCTCTCTCTATATCAGTGAATGATTGGACCTCTCATAGCTTCCCACCCCAGCTTTCATAAGCCTTGCGCGCAAACGAAACAGCTTGTCCCAATGCCGGCGCCATGTGGGGGCCCGGCATCGTGCCCCCCCCGCTGACCTGCAAGGCAGCCGCCCAAGCGACGGCCGCGCCAAGGCCCTACACACCCAAGGCCCACACCGGATGCCTCCCAGCGCGCCAGGCGGCGCCCGGCCGGCCGACGCGCACCTACCAGACGTGCATGCCCTTGAGTAGCACCGCCTTGCTCCTGGAACAGCACTCCGACGCTGACACTTATCCGATCACAACTCAAGGCATCAGGTCAAGAGCTAGCACTGCTGGGCCCAAGCAACCAACGCGGGTCCTGCCGAGGTGCGGCCAGGCGCGTGTTTTCCAATGATGCTAGCGCGCCCTCCCCGCACCGCGCCCTACGCCGCCGCCCACCCCGGCCGGCCAATTGAACGAACGGCCGGACGGACCGCGACCACCCGCGACCGTGGGACCCCAGCCAGCGACCCAGCGCGCCGAGATCACCCGACCCCGCCGCCGCCCTCGGGTGCCGACCACCACGGCAACGTAGCCAGGCAGTGGGTGGTGCCCGGATCCAGCTGGGCCTCATAGCGCCCCTGCAGGGCCGGGGGCGCAAGTGGCAGCCGTGCCCGTTGGCTCGCACCGGTGCTCGTCACGTGTGCTTGCGTCTTATGTGGAGTGCGGGCGCCCGTGCGAGCCATGTGTCGCTGTACAGAGCGAGGCAGCAGGCGGGCCCTGCCCGCCCGGACCACAGCTAGCGGCGGCGGGTGCCAGCGCGCGAGTGGCCAGGGGGGGGGCCTCCCCCTGCGAGTGGCCAGGGGGGGAACCCCCTGCGAGTGGTGCTGGTCGGGCCACTGAGCCTCACGTGTCCGCGGCCCCGGCCTAGTCTATCTGGTCTACATTTTCACTGTGCGCGTGGGTTTGCGTTGCGACTCGCACCTGCGCCATGGCCCGCTTCGCTTCCTCGTAGATGCGGCCGTTGCTCCAGAAGATGTTCCGCCGCAGTGCTTCCGCAAAGCGCTCCACCAGCAGCTGCGGACCCGGGCGGGCGGGTGGTTCGGGCCGGGGCGCCGCGAGTTGTATCAGCTGGCAGCGCTGCGCGCGGACCGTTGGGTCGTGGGGTTGCGGCCGGCATGGGACCTCGGGCGCGGAGCGAGCCGAGCATCCACCCGTCCGACAGAACCTTGCCCTTGGCGGCCCCGCCCCTGCCCGCTGCCGTCGCGCCCAGGGCAAGCCGCGCACCTCATCCGCAGCGCGCCGCGCCTCCGCCTGCATCGGGGTGGCAGCAGGGGCGCCACCCCAGGGTTGGCAGCATATGAGCAGTCAGACGCGGCAGCAAGGGGCATCCCACAGGCGTTGCGATGGCGGTCATTGGCACCCAACCACGCCGGCGAATCCCTCCCTCGCTCCCTCCAGCGTCGCGCCGTCATACCTGCAGCTCCGGGCTGAGCCGGTCAAACCGGGTGTCGCGGTCCGACGGCGGCGGCGGGCTCGGCGGCGGCGGCGGCGGCGATGGCGGCAGGGGCGGAGGCGGCGCCACCGCCACCGTCGCCAGCGCGGCGGCGGCGCCGACGGCGTCCAACAGCGCTGCTACTTCTGGATCGCTGGGCTTGGGCTGAGTCACAGACTGGTGCCACTCGGGGACCGAGATGAGGCGCCGCCGCTGGGGCCCGTCACCAGCGGCGTCCCCGAGGATCGCGTCGGGTTCGGCTGTGAAGGGCCGCAGCGCCGAGCCCGCAGCGGCCGGCCGCTGCTCGGCCGGCTGCGTTGTCGAGCCCGGGGCCGAGTCCCCCGACGGCAGGCTGGCGCCGGCGACGGCGCCGCCCGGCTGTGTGGCTGCCCGTGTGCCTAGGATGGCATCGGTGGCCCTGCGCAGCGCAGTGCGGAACAGCCGCCTGGTGGAGGGGAGGCGAGGGGGAGCGAGGGCACACCAGCAGGCACGTGGTGCAGCATGCGGAGGCGAGGCAGAGGAGCCGCAGGAGCACAAGAGCCTCGCTCGCAGACCGGCGACGGATCGCCCGACCCGGCAGTGGTGGGCTACGTAAGGCTGCAGCATCCGCGCAGGGCACTGCTCGCATGCGCCCTCCCCGCGGAAGAGCCTGCTCCCGGGCTTGCCGCACGGTCCCTGCGCTGTGCCCTCCATGCCCCCAGAGGGCCCCAGGGGACAGCGCACCGGTAGGCGGCGGAGTGGCTGCCGACCTCCTGTCGGGCGCCGCTGCGCGTATGGGGGCGGTGGGTGAGGAAGGCGTGCGGTGCCACCTGGAAGCGAGCACCGGAGGCATTGGTTGCCGCCACCTGAGGGGCACCCGGCACCCGGCGGCCGGTGAGCGGCAGAGCATGCAGGGCGGCGGTGCGCTGAGGCGGGCAGGCGCGCTCAAGCGACGGCAGGGCCACACGCGCGTGCTGGAGGCCACGCTGGCAGCCACGCTGCGCGCCGACGCGGGCGGGCAGGCAGGCAGGTGGGAGGGAGAGCCACGCCACAACGCTGCCGCTCCAGGGGGAGGTGCCGCTGGACCCCAACCGCCCAACGCCCACCCACAGGCAGACACGCGGGCGCCGCTGCGGCACACCTGGATGATCTTGTTCTGGCCGTAGCCGCGCAGCCGTACGTCGTGCCAGGGCACCACTTCGCGGCCCGACACGAACCAGGGCTCAAAGTTCCGTACGTACCGTACCGAGTACGGCATGTCGGCCTGGGGCAGGTGGGGCCACGCCATACGACGGTGGCGAACAGTCAACGCCGCAGCGAGGCACCGGCCCCGGCGCCCTGCCATCGCTTACCCTGCCCCAGATCCAGCCCCAGCTCAAGTTCTGGCGCCGGCCTTTGCCCCATCCCCATCCCCGGGCGTACTTTGAACCATCTGCTGAAGTTGGTGGCTGAATGGCCGGCGGGGAAGTGGCGGACGTGGAAGGGTAGCGCCGCCTCCACCAGCACTGCCACCTGCGAGTGGAATGGGAATGGGATGCATCCAACGACCTCGGCGACCTTAGCGATTAAGGAGCTAGCGCTGCGTTGCAAGCAGCGGACAGCCAACTGGCTCCGGCGAGGAGGAGGAGGCGCAGGCGGCGGGCGGACGGGCGGGCTGGTGCGGAGCACAAGGCGGCGCGTGGGAGCGGGCCCTGCCGCGACAAGGCCGCGCGTGGCCCGCCCTCCTGCCCAAGCGCTCGGGCCGGCGCGCAGGGAAGCGCCCCAGCCTCATCAGCACAGGGAAGCGCCTGAGCGAGTCGCGGGGAAGCGCCTGAGCCCCACCTTGAGCTGCTGCTTGGTCATGTTGGCGATACGGTCGGCGATGCGAATGTTGGCGGCAGACGAGCTCTCGTTGGCGGTCTGCCGGTCGTTGGGACAGCGGTTGAAGCGGTTGGGGCGGTTGGAGCGGGACCCATCTGCCCGACCGTTGGCGCGCATACACGCACCATCGCTCAGCCGCCAAGCCGCTCCACTGCCCTGGCTCTTGCATGCGGGCGGCACGGAGCAGGCCCGTGCCGAGCGCACCTGAAAGGCGGGCAGCACGAATACCACCGGCTGCCGCTGCTGGAGCTGCTGCTGGAGCTGGGGCCTGCGCTCCTGCGGCCACGGCCCCGCCAGCTGCTGCCCCTCGGGCAGCGCCAGTGCGTGGGCCGGGAAGGCCACATGCGCGGCGGGCGGCGGCGAGGGCACGCAGGCCTCCACGTAGCGCCTGCGGGCGCGATGGTTTGGGGCAGAGGGGCACGCACGCGACGGGGCGTCACGGGGCCCAAAGGTAACGGGGCCCAAATGGAACGGGGTTCATCCGTCACTGGATTGGCGCCGAGGCTGGAAGCGGCGGCATGGCGGCCCGCGTCTGTGTCGCGAGGCCAAACCCCTTGGCGACCATGACCCGTGCATCTCACGGGTGCAGCTGCCCCCGGGGGCCCTGGGCCAGCGAACACCCCACCGCCGCCCGCCCGCCAGCTGGTCGCCGTACGCGTGTGGCGCCGTACGCCGCCGTACGCCACCGAGTCGCACACGTGCCGTACCGTGCCGTGTCGGGATGGCGCATGTCGTCCAGCAGCGCCCTCGAGGGCAGCATGTCCACATCCAGGGCCGCAACCAGCGGGGTGCGGGCCTGGGGGGCCGGCGGGCAGGAGGGGCGTGGGGTAGAGGGGCGTGTGTGTGTCGGGCGCGAGTGTGGTTGCGAGTGCGGGGTTGCGTGGGCGGGGTGGGTGCCTGTGCGGTGAGCGCAACATGCGAGCCACGCCCAGCGCCAAGGGGCACCGGCCCGGGGGTGGGCGTGTGTTCAAGTGGTACGCAGCGCAGAACCCCACGCGTGTGCGCATGCGGCGTGGCGCAGCGCGCAGCGGTGCCGCGGTGCCGCGGGTCCGGCCATCAGCGCAGTGTCGCCGCAAGGGCGCACCTGCAGCCGCGCCCAGTTGCGCAGCAGGTTGACGGGGTACAGGCTGCGCAGCGCCCTGGGGTCGGCCCACGCCTCGTACACCAGCAGCACGTCCAGCGAGCACCAGCTGGATGGGCGGGAACGGGAGGGTGGGGAGAGGCGAAGGGGCCGGTGCGCGTTGCGGAGAAACCTGGCCTCCGGCGCTGTGGCTCCGCTCCCGTTCGTCGTTGGCCCGGGGCAATGGATCGCTCATACCAGTTGGAAAATAGCCCATCCCATCAGCACTGGGCACTTAAGCCCCCCTCGTGGCGATCTGTAGCACACCCTTTCATCCCCCTCTCTCTCACGGTGGCGGAGGCAGGTGGTCCTAGACCCTGGACGCCCCGCCCCCTTACTTCACCCTTGGCGGCCCCGCCCTAGGGTACTTATTTTTATTTCTATATCTGGCCCGGGGCGCGCTGGCCGCCCCCCGCCGCCGAGGGCTACCCGGGCGCCCACCCCCTTGCCGACACCCGGCCCCCCGCCCCCGCCGGCCCCCGGCCGCCTCACCGCTTGGCCTCCATGTCCAGCCAGAACGCCTTGACTGTTTCGGCCGCCGCCTGCAGCCTCGCCAGCTGCGCGCTGCCAAGGGCCAGTCGCTGGCCGGCAGCCCCAGCTGCACCGGAGCTGGCCAGCTGCACACCGCCTGCTCTGGCCCCGTCCGCGCTGGCGGCGGCGTGTGCGCTGCTGCTGTTGCCGCTGCCGCTGCCCTCACCCAGGGGGCTGACATCCTTAGGGGCAGCACCGGGGCCGGCGTCGCCGTCGCGGAGGCGGTCGAGCAGTGCCCCGAGGCCGGCCGGCTGCGCCGCCGCCGTCGCCGCCGCGGCTGACAGCAGGCGCCGCTGGGCCGACGCCGCCGCCGACGACGACGGCGAGGACTGCAGCGCCTCGTACCGAGCCACCGGGAGCCCCAGCGCCGCCGCCACCGCCGCTGCCGTTGCGTCGTCCTCCTCCTCTTCTGACTTTGCCGGCGTCGGCGCCGCCTTGGGCACCTTCGCAGCTGCCACCACACCCCGGGCCGACCGCCGCTTGCTGCGCCGGCTGCGGCCGCTCTTGCGGCCGCCTCCGAAGCCCTTGCCCTTGCCCTTGCCCACCGGCGCCGGCGTCGCCGGCGCCTCCCCGCTACCGCCGCCGGTGAGGTACCCATGCTCGTATGACACGGATGTGTCGTACAGGGGCAGCGGGACGTACACGGCGGCGGACAGCGGCCCGTGCCAGGCGCGACACATGGCTCGCAGCTGCTGCAGGCGGTTGACCGAGAGCTGCGTTGCAACGGTCAGCGGCAGCGAGGAGGGCCGCCCCGACCACCACGCTCCTGCGATTGTCGGTCGACAGGTTGTGGTGGGAGCAGCAAGAGAAGGTGGGACGAAGCAAGAGGTTGTGGATGAGTGGCAACAGCACGAGGGCCGTGGGATGGTGGGGGCCGCGCGCGCCGAGCCTTGGGCGTGCCTTGGGCTGTGGGCCCTATCCCGGCCATCACGAGCCTGCGCTCCGCGCCCCTGCGCTCGGGCCCTGCCACACTCACCCAGCACCTTGCACGTGGGCCGTACAGCGCCGACGTCCTCCCATCCGGCCGCCACGTTGCCGTACTGGTTGTTGAGGCACTGAGACAGCATGGCGGCGCCGCCAGAGGTGGCGGCGGAGGCGGCGGCGGCCCCGCCGATGGCTGCATCCGGGCCGTGGGACACGTCGGCAGCGGTGGTCGTTGCAGCGGCAGCGCTGTCGTCAGAGGCGGCGGCGCTAGGACTATGGGCCATGGTAGCGGCGCCGTCGGCGCCAAGCTCGGGGCCTTGGGTTGCGGTGGCGGCGGCCGTCACGCCGGCGGTGGTGGCCTCCCAAGCGGACGGAGAGGCTTGAGCGGCCGTGGCAGTTGCCGGCGCCGGGTCCGGGGTGACGGCCGCGGCCGCGGCAACCAAGGTTACGGCTGCGGCGATGCCGGCCTCAGGGCTGTCGTGGCCCTCCTCGGCGGCGGCGTCCGCAATGCTGACGTGTGCAGGGTTGGCGGCGTCGACGAGGGATGGATGAGTCTGCTGCTCTGGCATGGGTTCAGCAACGAGGCTGCCGTCGGCAGTCAGCAGGGCCCTAGCGCCGGCGGCGGCGGTGTCGACGACGGCAAACAGGGGCTCGACCCATTCAACCGCCTCGACCGCCGCTGACTCCAGTGTGTCGACGGCGCCGCCGGCGCTGTGCACACCTCGGTTTTGGGCACTTCCGTCGCCGCCTGGCGCGGTGGCAGAGGTCGTGTGGGGACAAGGACAAGGCGTCGCAAAGACGCCAGCACCAGCCGCGTCCGCACCTAGGTTCCCGTCCACCGAGCGGCCAAGCCCCGCCAAGCGGCGGGCTAGCAGCACTGCCCTGGGCGAGCTGCCGGCGGCGCCAGCGGCGGCCGACCCGACGGAGGCGGCCCATAGGAAGACGGCGGACGCCGCCGCCGCCGCCAGCAGCAGCACAAGGCTGCTTGACGGCAGGCGGCGGCCAACCCTGGCGCCACGGCTGCCGCCGCCGCCCTGACGGCAGCCACCGCCGCCGCCGCTTTCGCCGCCAGACTGCGCCGTCGGACCGGTCCGCCGCTGGGCCTTGGACGGTATGCGGATGAGTTGCTTGCGCGGTGCCGTCGCCGCCGAGACGTCGCAGCCGTGGGCCCCAGCGGCTCCGCCGGGTGTCGGCCAGGCGGTTGTTGCCGCCAACGGCTGCTGCTGCGACGACGGCGCCGCTGCTCCGTTGGCCACCTGGGGAATGCCGCCTGGGCGCAGCGGCGTCGGCCCGTCGGCAGGCGCCACGAGAGCGGATCCCGCCACTGCGGCGGCGCGGTCCACGGCGGCGGGCGCTGTGGTGGCGGAGGTCTGCGCTGCGCCTGCCACACCTGCTGGCGATGCCGTTGGTGTCGCTAAGGAGTCTGTGTTGGCAGCTGCCAACGGCCTGGCTGCTGCCGCCGCCGCCGCGCCGCGGCCCGTCGGGCGCATGATGGCGGTCGGCGGCAGCGGCGCGTGGCAGCAGGTGTGCGCCGGCACGCTGACGTCGTCGCCGTCACCTGGCGTCAACGTCAGCGACG
Source organism: Chlamydomonas sphaeroides (assembly GCA_001662425.1). NCBI lineage: Eukaryota > Viridiplantae > Chlorophyta > Chlorophyceae > Chlamydomonadales > Chlamydomonadaceae > Chlamydomonas > Chlamydomonas sphaeroides. The sequence goes on from BDDC01000610.1 coordinate 49,587, forward strand.
GCGGCGCCGGCATGCCGGCGTAGCGCGTCAGTGGCCACCCTACCGCGCTACCGCGCTACCGCCGACAGCTGTCGAGCGGGTGTTTGGGTCGCGGTCGGCGCCCTAGCTGCGGCGGCTGTTGCTGCGGCGCGACGGCGGCCGCCCCGCCAGGAATGGCCGAGGCTGCCGCGGCGGCGCCGTAGATGGATTGCTCTCTGGGTGCGCGGTTGCGGTCAGAAGCGTATGGCGCTGCGCGTACTCGTGGGAGTTGGAGAGGCGGCCGGCGGTGCAGCACCAGGGCAGTCAGGGCTGGCTAAGCTGCGCTGGGTCGGCGCGAGATGCTGCGGTCAAAGGCGCTCGGGCCCGGGGCTAAGCGCGGTTGCGGAACGAAGCGGTCAACGCCCGACCCTGGGGCGCGCTGCGTGCGGGTCGTATCAAGGCCGGGGCTGGTCGGATGGGATCGTGAATTTGCTGGAGTGCGCGATGCAGCGACAATCCTGTGGCGGTGCTGAAGCACGGCGCGTGCGGCTCTAGGCTTGGAGCGTGCAGCGCGGCATCGGCCCGGCCCGCGCTGGTGACTGTCTAGGACAAGCCGGCGCGGCAGAGCCCGCGCGGCAGCGAAGCGGTTGGGCCAGCGCGGCGAAGCAGCTGGGCGGTGCGGTGCTATGGGAGGCAGCTGCGGATCACCTCCCTGCCTTGCAAGGTGCGACTGCAACGCGCCGACACGCGCCTTCGGCCGGCCTTGAGACAGTGTCACGGCACCGACACCACCGTGACCCGAGGTTCATGGCAGCGACGAACCGGCGGCGCCTTGGACAGCCCTTGACCGGAATATGGCAACCTAGCCGGTCGCGCAACGCCCCTGCTGAACCTCGTGCTGATGTCCGCGCGGGGAAACAAGCGCGAAGATTCGCCCAAAGATGCGTGGCGTTTCGCTGCACGGCTGCCACCCACAGGGCCTCGGCCATTCCCAAGCATAGAACGTCGGCCCCTGAGACCCCTCCCCGTACTGCCCCGTGACCGTTGCGTCCAGGGGGGCCATTCCGTGGGAGCACCCACGCGGGGCCGACGGCGGCGGCTGAAACACCCCAGACCAGGTCGAGCTCACCAATCGTCACGCTAATGTAGATACAAAATCGGTACACCGCCTTAAATGCACAAGTCTGGGGGCACAGTGGTCGCATGGCTATTAGCGGTCGGCACTGCCGCCGGTGAAATCGTGTCGGACTTCTAGGTGTCGAAGCGTATCGCCGGCCGGCCCTGTGCTAAAATACCGACAACGCAAGATGCATGTTGCTGCAATGCACCCAGCAGTGCGCTGAGTGCGGAAGTGGTCCTGACCGCGAGTGATGGCGACCAACTATGCCTGCAAACTTCCGTGCGACCTACATTTCGCGTTCTGTGCGGGTATCAACAATACTTTTGATGTACGTGCGAGCTTTGTGGTGCTCCAGGTGTCGCTCTGTGTCAGCGGCGGTTTCGGCTGCTCTGGGTCGCCGAGAAACAGCAACACGTTATTCCGCATAACAAGGCTGTTTCTGAAGCATCAAAAGCCTACGGTGTTGTGTTACTGCGATTTTTGATACCGTGTCGGGGGAGAAAGCAGGGGAAGACTCTGCTCTTGGTATCGCTCCGTTCTGTGATGATCTTGATAACTGGCCTGACCATGTTTATCACTATGCTTGTCACCTGGAGTGCACTCGGTTCGACGGTGCGGCAGACGACTTTGCGCATCTCGATCCGAGCGAGGCGGACCTGGCCAGAGACGGTATGCAATTGCGACGGTAACAGCAACAGGATGAGTGCGTTGCTGGTGGGTTGAGTTCGTAACGCCAGACCCTCTGGCAGGCGCCGCACCGTACAAACCGCCACGCTACTGCGTTTCAGCCATCAAGCCATATAAGCCCAGGACCGCAAGGTCTGTGTACAAAAGAGCCCCATACCTTGGGCTTTAATGCTTGTAGGCCACTAGTTGAGTCCGCCTCACACCAAGGCGGTCCCTAGGAAAGCGACACATCACTTTGCGCCGTGACCCACTCGGCACTTTCTTAGCCCATTTGCCAGTAACGTCAATAGCTCCTTCAGGTGCGTCGCAAACGGCTGTGCGGCTAAGGCATGACTCGCGTTGGCTCGATGGGTGTTGCACCGCAAACGCCCGGGTCGCTAAGCGCTTTCCGCCATGTCGCAGGACTCGTAATCGCCTTCGTTAGATTTCCTCAAGCTCAAAATGCGGCGCCACAGTGCGTCGCTGCTACTGGCGCTCCTATGCGCCGGCGCCGCGATGGGCCTCGCCGACCGGTGAGCATAGCCGCCGACTTCTGTGGCGCTGCTTGGTGCTGCGAATCAAAATGCCGTGGCTCAGCGGGTTGGCATTCTAGCTCTGCCTAGCCCGTCACCTAAGCGCAACACCCAACCAAACGCAGGTCACTCCTCCAGAGCACGCCCGACTTCCTCAACCGCTTCCCACCCTACGGCTGCAACCGTGATCAGGACGCCTCGCGCTTCCGGGT
>BDDC01000611.1:10907-26895 GCA_001662425.1 Chlamydomonas sphaeroides
CAGGTCAGGTTGCAACACAAGCACTTGACTTTGAGCTTGTTTGTTAAAAGCCCAGCCCCTCCCCCAGCCCACCTGCAGCAGCGTGGCCAGTGCCGGCAGCAGCATGTCGCGCTCCGTAGTCTTGCCCGTGGCGTGCGCCTCCAGGAACTTGAGCACCACGTTCTTCAGGTACAGCGTGTCCAGAGGCGGAGCGCCGCCGCTGCCGCCATGGCCCGCTGCGCCGTTTGACGCCGGCGCCGGCGCCGCACGCTCCGGCCGCCCTGCGCCCAGGTTGTACAGCCCGCCGCCGCCCACCTTGTTCTGCACCTGCCACTTGGGGGTCATGACCGTGGTGGCGGTGGGGGGCGCGGAAGAGGAGGCGCCGCTGCCAGAGCGCTCACGTGCTGCCATCGCCGCGGCCGCGGCGCTGGCGGCGGCGGCCTCCTCCGCCTGTGCCGTGGCGCGCTGGCGGGCGGCCTCCAGGTCATCCCGGAGGCCGGCGGAGCGCGCTTGTGACTCGGCCAGCGCCGCGCGCAGGGACTGCAGCTGGTCGGCGGCGGAGCTGGCGGCGGCGGAGGACTCAGCGCTGAGCAGTGAAAGCTCCTCTGTCTGAGGGGCGGGGCCGGCGGCGGCGCGCGCAGGACGGGGCGGGCCGCGAGGGTCAGGTTCAGGGGTTCGAAGGTTGTGGGGACAGAGCGCTGGGACTGCAATGGCAGCGAGGTTGGAGCACCCTCTTGCGCCAATGTGGTTCTGCTGCTTTGACAAGGTAATTATTCAACAGTGGTTATTTGCGCGGTTGCCAGGCTGCGGGGCCGCGACGGTGGCGGTTGCATGCGCAGTTGCGGGCCAGGGCAGCAACACCACCCTGCGCTCCTGCAACTCTGCTTGCCAGGCACCGGGTCGGCTCCGGACTCGCGAACGGCGCCCCAAGCCGCTTGCCTTGGCCTGCAGCGCCTCCCGCGCCTCGGCCGCCTCCCGCACCGCCGCCTCCGTGCGCAAGCGGGTGGCCCCCAGCGCCGCCTCCGCCTCCGCCGCGCGCCGCTCGAGCCGCTCCACCTCCTGCCGCAGCGCCTCGGGCCAAAGCGCGCGGCTGGACAGCACCGCCCCGCAGCGCCTCTCCACCTCGGCGGACACAGCATGCTCCGCGGCACGGGCGCGGCCCTCGGCCGCACGGAGGGCATCCTGGAGAGCCGGGTTAGGCGGAGTACGGGGAATGACAGGGCAATGCACCGCGGCATTGGAGCAACATCAAAAGGCTCTCGGGCCGGCCGCGCTTGTGCACGTGCGGCGCCACTGCCTGCAGCAAACGCCTGTGTCGGAGTGCCTCGAGCGCACCTCGGCCTCCTCCGCTCGCGCGGCGTGGTCGGCGGACTTGGCCTCGGCCGCCGACAGCAGCGCCGCCAGCGCCAGTAGCTCCTCCTCCTGCCGCGTCTTGGCCTCCGCGAGCTCGCCGCACACCTGCGCCGGCAGCAGCCCAGCCCACATCACCCACCGCCGCCACCGTCACCCCTGCTGCACCACCCCGCCCCATGCACCAGCCCCAAACCCCCGACAAAACCCCTCCACGCACACACCGTGTTACTACATGTGCCCATGCCTGAACGCACCTTTTTGTAGTGCGCCGCCACCTCCACCTCCATGCGGCTCTCGCCCAGCCGCGCCGTCATCTCCATGTTGGCGGCCGCCAGCTCGTCCGCGCGCCGGCCCAGCGCCTCCGCGTCCTCCAGCGCACACGCCAGCTCCGCCTCGCGCTGGCGTAGGGCCTGGCGCAGGTGGCGTGCGGGCAGGCCGGCGGAGGGCAACAGGGGGTTCGCACAGGCAGGTGGCGTTGCCACTAGGGGAGACTGAGCGCCATGGGCCCGCGGGATACACGCGCCAGAGGGGGCCCGCTCGCGGCAAGGGAGGGCGCCTACCTGCAGCTCCGCCTCCAGCTGCCGTACGCTGGCCTGGGCTACTGTAAGGTCCGCCTGGCAGGAAGGCACCGCGGGGCCGGCAGCGGGGGGTGGGGGCTTGTTCATGGACGGGGAGAGGCCCACCAGGCAGGCGGACTCACTGACCAGACTGCATAGCCAGCCAGCCTCGGGGGCGCCGCCGATAGGGCGTGCAGCTGACCCGCCGGTCACCCACCTGCGTCGTCTCCAGCGACTGCCGCAGGGCGTTGGCCTCCTCGCGGGCCTCGATCGCCGCCCGGCTCTCCTCGCCAGCAGCCGCCGCGGCCGCCTCCCGAGCCACCTCGGCCGCCGCCGCCGCCCGCAGGGCCTCCTCCAGCTCCGCTATGTGTGCCTGCGCTGTGGCGGCCTCCTTGCTCAGCGTCTTATGTTGCGCCTGCGCCCAAGACGCGGCAAGACAGCAACTTCAAGATGCGTTGTCAACCCAGCACGACCAAGTTAGCGATTTAACCCATAGCTTTGCCAACTGTAAGGCGCATAGTGGGCATTTCATAGGGTTGCGTCGGACATAGAGAAGCTAGCGCACAGCCCCATCGCCATCGAGCACTGCACGGCCCCCGCTCCTGTTACCAAAGCCCCTGCGCCCCCGCACCCCACCTGCAGTGCCTTGAGCTCGCCCTCCAGCCGCGTGGCCCTCGCCTCGGCCCTGGACGCCCTGCGGCCCTCCTCCTTGTTGGCCTCCTGCAGCTCCAGCACCATGTCCTGCAGCTGAGCCAGCTGGGCAGCGGCCTCGGCGCCGTCGGGGCCTCTGTCGCGGGGCAACATGCAGGGCGGTGCGACACGAGCATGGCTGGCACGGCAGAGCAACGCAAACGGGGCTCGCGGCATTCATGCATCGGTTGTCACCCCACGGCACCACCACCACAGCAGCAGCCGGCGGATGGGAGGGAGGGACCAGATGCGAAGATGGGAGGGAGGGCCCAGATGCGAAGATGGGAGGGAGGGCACAAATGCGACGGGCGCTCCGCACCTCCGGCGTCCCGAAGCCGCCTGCTGTTGCTGCTGTTGCTGCTGCTTGGCGAGCGCCGCCTTGAGCTCCGCCAGCTGCTTGCGCTGCTCCTCCACCTGCTCCTCCAGCGCAGCCACCTGCTGCCGAGCGGCGGCGTCCTGCGGGGCACGCAGCGCGGCGGGCGGCAGCCGTCGACACCACAGCTGCTTCCGCGCAATGTCGCCACGCGGCACCCGACCCACGTCGTCCCCCAGTCAGCGGAGCGCCCGTACGCTGCAACCACAGCCAGGAGCCCACCTGGCCGCAGGCCGCTCCTCCGCCCGGCAGCGCGAGGTCCAGAAAGCTCAGGCGGCTGGGCACCGCCGAGCTCCCTCCTGGCGCGGCCGAGGCGCCTGGCGAGGGAGCCGCGGCAGCGCTCGGCCCGGCGTCACCGACCGCCCCTGCGCCGGTGCGCGCGCTGCCGTCAGACGAGGCTGCCGCCGATGCGGCAGCCGCGGCGCGTTGGCCCCTGTTCGGCGGCGTGGACGGAGGAGGCAGCGAGGGGGCCACAGTGAAGCACGGCGCGGTGCTCTCATGCTCCAGGCCTGGTACCTGCGGTCATCATACGCTTTCGCCCCGGGTAGCGCCCGCTTGCCGGCCCTCATGCTATTAGCGCTCACGTCTTGGCAACGTTCTGCAGGCGCTGTATCTCGAAGCGCAGCTCCTGAACCTGCACCTCGGACGCCGCCAGCAGCACGCTGGCGACGCCCTCGTGCGTCTCGGCCAGCTCCGCGGCGACGCGCAGGGCCTCGGCCACCTCCACATCCAGCTTGGCGTCGTCCACACCATGTCGCAGGAGTACCTGCACCACGGCGGCAGGCGTGGCTCAGCACCTGCAGCCGCATAGCTGCCGGAACAGCCGGTGACACCCTGGCCGCGGCCCCAGTCGCCCTGCACCTTCTTCAGCGCCGCGATGGTGTCCAGCAGCTCCCGCTTTTCACGGAGATGTGACTTGTTCTGCGCAAGAAGTCAAGGGCATCAGGAACGGTGTGGAGGATGGAGGGCTTGGGCGGAGGACTTGACAAGGGGGTGCGCGGGCGTGGGCAAGGGGTTGCGCGTGCCCCGTTCGTCAAGTCCGCAAGCAACCTGTGCTCCGCAACACGCACCAACGCTTGCAGATCCGCCTTTTCAAAATAGCGGAGTTTGCGCGCGCTCTCGATTGGCAAGCGCAGGTATTGCCGCTCGCCCTGTTGCGGTGCCTGAGTCTGCTGGGGCGCTGGAGGGCCGGCAGGCGCCGCTGGAGCCTTTAAAAGCGACACGAGCTTGTCCATCACTGCAGGTTGCGGTGGTGCTTATGAGTTGGTCAGTCGCATCGGTCACAGTCGCGAACAAACTCAAGGATGATACATCAGCAAGTTGAATACTTTTACGTGCACGAGTGTAAATGGTTACATAATCACCGTTGTCGCCGAATATTGACACGCTTTGACCCGCCCCACCTGCCCCAACCTGCCCGTGCGCCATGCTTGGTGCCCGACCACCCCGCAATGTAGACGATGCGCCCTCTGCCTGAATCGGACCCCACCTGATCTTTTATAGCAGGCACGCATGCGGTCTTCAAAGCAACCCCCGATTAGGCGGCTAGCTTCCAATAAGTAAACAAGCGGCCAGCCTAATTGAACTAAAAGCGAAGCCCACCGTAGCCACCTCTCTGCGATGTTGGAGGGGAGAGACACGAGGGCAAGTAGGCCGCAAGCCATGAGCCTGTGACAAGGTGGTGGGTGCCTCTGCAGCATGCAGAGGATTGAAGGGTGCTGCAGGACCTTGAGCTGTAGAACAGCGTGGTACAGGGGAGACCCTGGCGTAGTAGGTCATTGGAGGGTACCTTGACATCGAAGCTGGCTAGCCCTGTGTGAGAACTCATGCGGGTCAAGGACCTGCGGGTTCGGGGTCGGGAGGGCTCTGACCTCGTTACAGACACGGCGACCAAGCATGCCTCTACAACACCCCCGGCCCGCAGCCATGCGGCACGGCCCAGCGTACTTCCGCTTTTTGTAGCCCTTCCACGCCCTCGCAGCTCAGGCCAGGCTCGCGGCTCCCCTCGCTCCTCAGGACTCCTGCAACCCAGCCGCATGAGTGGCCTCCACGGTGTGTCGTAGGTGGCGCGCACGCCGCAACACGAGCTGCGCACCCCCACCGCTGCCCTCCGCGCAACCCACCTCCGGCCCGCACGCTGTCCAGCCACCCCGCCGCCGCACCCCTGCAACCCGCCCGTGCTCACACGGCATCCCCTCATCGGTTTGCTCTTGACTTCCCGTTCATCCCGGCAGCCTGCTCGAGCCTCCAGAGGCGCGGGACACGCTGGCCCCGCTGCGCGAGCCGGGCATCCGACGCAACGGTGACAACGCCCCCAGGCAGCCATGACCGTGGCGCCCTGTGCCCTCCCGGACAAGCAAGTCCCCAGCCAATCCGGATGTTTCATATCCAGATGTTTGTCAGTGCCAAACCCTTAGTACCAAACCCTCAGTGCCAAGCCAAGACCAGCCCATGCGAGTGATCACATCATGGGCTAACCCACGCCATACTTCAGACGCAGCCGTCAGCAGTTGCGGCCAATAGAGCAGTCGCCGGCTGCCGCGGCCAACACCGCATGATCCTGGCGGGTCGGGCGCGGCGCTCTGTACAGCAAAACCGAGCGTGGCGTGGATCGCCCGCCTCGTTGTGCCATTGTTGCCGGTGCGGTCCATGCACCCATGCGCAGCTGGGACAGGTTTGGAGTATGCAAGTGCCCACACGCGTACATGCAGCGCCGGGCTCGTTCTCGCCGCAGCGCCAAGATACGCCATGATAATACTAGTCGTAGTGGTAGTAATAGTAGCAAAATGGAAGACAGCTCATGACAAGCCCAAGCTTCGCCCCCGGCCGCGATGATTAGGCCTGCGGCACAACGGCCTGCGGCTGCGCCTTCTGGGTGCAGCCGGCGGCGCACGACATGTCGACCGGCGTGCCGTTTTGTGGCGGGGTCGTTCGTTCCTCCAGCATCACCGTCACCGCCTGCGCGAGGGGCGGCCAAGACACGGGACGCGCGAACAAGTCTCAGCCGCAGCGCACACGCCAGGCTGGCTCCCGCGCCGCGGGGGGCAGCCGCCACATGCCTCGGCCCCAGGGCCCCCTGCGCCCCACTCACCTCGGCGCTCGCCTCCAGCGTCCCCTCCCCGGTGCTTTCCCCCGCGCCCATGCGGCCCGAGCAGCGGCAGGCCGCCCCCGGGCTGCTGCAACCGCCGCAGGCGCTGCTGCAGGCGGTGCCGCCGCGCTGCTCGCTGGCGCCGCCGCTGCCGCACTGCTCCTCCAGCCCGCCCTGCTCCACGTCGCTGTCGCGCCGGACGGCTCCGCCAGCGATGCCGTTGCCCGCCAGCAGCGCGCCACTCTGCCGGGACAGGGGGGACGAGCCGAGGGGGCAGGGCCGCAGCGGCCGCGGAGCGCTCAGCAAGGGCGCGTCACGCAGCGCCGCCGCCTCCGCCATCGCCGCGGGGCTCCGTTGCCGGGGGCTGCAGCCGGGGCGCGAGGCCGGGGGTTCCTCCCCCACCTTGGTGCGCCGCGCCACCGCCACCAGGTCCACCACCAGCACCTCGCTGTCGCAGGGCGAGGGCAGCATGTCGAAAAGGGAGGAGGGGCAGGAGGCAGCAGCAGCGGCAGCAGCAGCAGCCGGGGCGCCCGCCGTGGGCGTCGCCGGGTCCACGGCCCCGTCGGGCAGGGCCGCAGCGGCGACGGCGTCCGCAGCCGCGGCGACTGCCCCTTCGGGTGCGCCCGCCGCTTCAGCCATGGCCGCCACGGCCTCCTGCAGGCTGAAGCTGCCGGCGCGCGAGCGGCTGGCGCTGGGGCTGCCCTCAAAGTCCATCTCTCTGATGGCGCTGATGGCGCGGTGCGTGCGCACGCCGCCCGATACGCGCGCCGCCGCCGCCGCCCCGCCGTGCGGCTGGCCTGCCAGCACCGCCAGGTCGTGCACCGCCTTGTTACGGCGCTTGGCCTGCGCGGGTCGGCAGGCGGCGTGGCTCGTTGTTGTAGGAAAGAGCCAGCGTAAGGGCCCAAGGCGGGTACTTGGCAGGCAGGAAGGGACTGGGCGCGCTCACATGCCGACGGGGCGGCGCAGATACGCATGGCTGCATGTCTCGCCGCTCGTGGGTCGTCGTCCGCCGGCATCCCACAGCCAAAGGCATCGTGCCGCACCTGCTCGTCGCTGGCCGCCTGCAGCACCTGCTCCACCCGGCTCTGCCGCAGCTCCAGCTCCTGAGGCAGGCCAGGGGGGGCTCCCAGCGATTCGGCCACAAGTTACCCCAGCACCGGGCAAGCAGCCCGGGCACAAGCGGAGGCCAGGTGGGGCTGCGGCACGCGCGGCGCGGGCGCCGGCCCACCTGCAGCGCGGCGTCCAGGTGCTGCGGCAGCGGGTCGGTGAACCAGGGGTGGGCTCGGATGTCGGCGACGGTGGCGCGGCGGGACTCGTCCAGGCATAGCATCTGAGGGGTGAGGGGGCAGCAGCAGGGGCCGGCAGGGGGCCAAGGCGAGGTTGGCGAGTGCATGGCGCGCCACGCGCGGCCGGGGCCGTCATTTGCACACCGTGCGAGCAGCCTCTCGAGTCCAGTGGCGCACCCGGAGCCCCACGGAGCCAAGTTCCCTCGCTGCCGCTCACCTTGTTGAGCAGGTCCCTGCAGGGGGCGCTGATGAGCTTGACGTGCTCAGCCACCCGGGGCGCCTGCTGCCAGTCCACCCCGCCCTCCTTCATCTGCTCCATGTACACCTGCGCCGGCGACACGGAGGGCACAGGGGCGGGGGCCGGCATGCTTAAGCGAGGTCACGAGGCGACTAGGCCACAGATGCTTGGTGGGGCCCTGTATCATGCGGTAGTGGCGCTCGAGGAGCGCCGCCACGGATCCATGCACCCCGTCCTCGGCGCCCGACGGCCAGAGCCCCTGTCCCCCCGGGGGCCCACCTCGATGTGCGCGCCCGAGCTGTTGGGGTCGGGGTGGCCGGCGTGGTCGTAGGGGAACATGCCCAGCAGCATGGCGAACAGCATGACGCCGCACGCCCACACGTCGGCCGCAGTGGCACTGTAGGCGCTGCCCTCGCGCTTCGAGTTGAGCAGCTGCGGGCGGGCGGGCAGGTCAGGGGGCGCCGCGTGTCAGGCCAGGCGGCCAGGGCAGCGGCGGTGCAGCTATGCAGCGACCAGCTGGCGCTTCAGCCAGCCCGAGCTGCGCCAACCCCTCGGCCGCAGGCACCCGCTGCCCGCCTGCCCCTGCCGGCCCCCACCTGCGGGCTCATGTAGACGGGCGTGCCGATGCGCGTGTGCATTTGGCTGTTCTCGTTCCAGCCCTTGGCGAAGCCAAAGTCGATCAGCTTTAGCGCGGGCGGGCGGGCGCCCGACAGCACCACGTTGCACATCTTGAGGTCGCGGTGCGCCACGTGGCTGCGGTGCAGGTACTCCACCGCGTTGATCAGTTGCTGCGGGCGGCGCGGGAAGGGGCCAGGCACGGAAGGGCAGGGCGGCGGCGTTGGCCAGGTCCTGCAGACACGGTTTGGCCCGGGCGCCTCGCCAGGGGTGTGGCCATGACGGCCCGGGCGGTGCGGGTGCTCAGGTGCGACGGTGCTCTGGCTGCCGGTCGGCACCTCCGCCTCCACCCGTCCTGCCCTGCTCCCAGGTCGCCCCACTGCGCACCTTGAAGAAGTACCTCGCCTCGGCCTCCTCCAGGAACAGCCCGCCCAGCACCGTCTTGCCGCGCCGCATGACGTACTGCGTCAGCGTGCCGCCCTCCACGTACTCCATCACCTGCAGGCCCCGAGACATAGGAGGTGGGAAGAGGGGTGCAGAATGGGGTATGATAGCACTGTGGGGGTACAGGACGAGTAGGAGCAGGCCGCTCCCTACACAGGGAGCACAGCGAACGTGCGGCGCCTGCGGCTGCCGCTGCGGCCCCCGGCCCCCCGCACCAGGCCCAGGTGCGAGCGGCTGAGCAGCGCCGACTCCACGCCCACAAGACCCAGGTGGCCCTCTGCCAGCTGGGCCTGCAGCTGAGGGGCCACGCAAGAGGCAGGGCGGCGGTGGGTAGGAGGGCGGGATGCGGGGTCAGCACAGCAAGGGCGTGACGGCAGGAGGAGCCTTGGCGGGCCGTGTCATGCCGCCCCTGCCGCACGGCACCGGGGCCTGCTGTCTCGAGTACCCAGGCAGCGCAGCGCGCGCCTCGGCCACCGACCTCGGTGCCTTCACCCTGCCCCGCCCGCCGCCGCTCCCGGTGCTGCCGCACCTGTATCTCCTGGCTGACCATGGGCACCAGCACCTTGGCCAGCGGCCGCGACATGAACTTGATGGCCACCCGGCGGGAGGTGCGCACGTCCTGGGGAGGCGGCGAGGCGGGGAGGCAGGGAGGCAGGCTCGCACCGTGCGCGGCGCGACCCAAATACCGCTGTGACCCCTGCCCCGCCGCACAGGCACGCAGCCACACACTGCCGCTGCGGCGGTGCAGCACAGCCACCCTGCTGGCACGGCCTGGCTGCCCATACTTGCAGCCAGCCACGGGGCTGCGCGGCCCGCAGCGCCACAGCAGTGTAGGCGGGGGGCTGACCCCAACACGCCACCGCTGCCGCCGCGCCGCCGCACCTGGCAGAGCCACGTCTGGCCGGAGCCTCCCTCGCCCAGCATCTCAATGACGCGGTACAGCGAGGAGATGCCAAAGTCGGGCGGAGGGGGCTTTTCCTCGATGGCGGCCGGGCCGCGCATGCTGAGCAGGCGCTTGGCCTTGTGCTGCGAGCTCTCGCCCGGCAGCGAGCCCTTGCCGCTGACGTCGCGGTGGCGCGCGCCATCACCACCGCCCGCGCAGGCGCTGGCACAGGCGCCCATTTACTGGCTTGTGCCGCACTGGATGACTCGGGTTACGGGTACAGGGCGCTGCGGGCACACCCTCCCTGCTAGAGACGTCCTTGAGAACCCAAGTGGTCGGGGTACTGTGGGATGTGCGAGGCTCCACCAGATCTCCGATTCAATGTTCTAAGCGGCTGTATGTGGCGGCTGTCCCAAAGATAGATGATCCGCTTGGGGAAAGGCACGCTGGGCCGTTGGCATCCTGTGTTCGCCATGGGAAGGGAGAACACCTTGTGGGCGCACGGCCACGAGCCCAACCTCCGCGAAGACCCACTGCCAGCGCGGGGATTCCATGGGTCCTAGCGGCCAGGGCAGCTGTGACCGCGACACGGCTACCAGGCACACAGCAGGCATGGGACGTTGACGCTCGGCATGTCGGCGTTGCATACCTGGTCGACGTGGCTACCCCAATTGCCGTTATTAACTGCAGTAGTGAGCGCCGCGTAGATGCATGCAAGGCGCCGCACACACGCGGAATGCAAGGAATGCAGGCCGGGAACGGGCCAGCGCGGAGAGGCACGATAGGACGCTATCGCCTTGCAATAGGCTATCTCTACAGGAAAGGTCGTCCAAGCAAGGACACGCCCGAAGAAGGTCGCGCGTTAGTCTGGTATCGCGGGACACTGTGTGTCGTATAGCTCGGCTTGGATACAGCTCCTATTTGAAGTCAAGGTGTCAAGACGGCACGCTGTTTGGGGTCACCCCGAGGGTCCAACGTCCTATTGCCCTATCGCGTGCTGTGGTCGAGTCAGGTGGTACATGTATGTAATGGAAGGTAGTGGTAAGCTGCGCCGTGCGTAAGGCATTACCGTGCTGATGATACGGACCGACCCATGGCAAGGCAAGTGTGGGCAGTCGCTCCCGACCTCCAGGCCGTTGTGCAACCCGCGCACACTCCTACGAGAAGTCCAAGAGTGTGCTGTTTCGGCTACCTAATAACTTGAGCCCACCCATCCTCAACACCAGTCGTGCCAAATGAAGTCCATAGCGCAGCTGGCAGGTGCTTTGCTTTCTGGTAGCTTCGCGCCAGCGCGTGGGCACAGCGCCTCGCTTATACCGCGAGCTGTTCTGGGCTCCCTCCCGCCGACGGCAGCACACGTCGGCGTGCGGAACGCCTCCTCCGCAGCCCCCGCCACGCTCTCCAATGGCCTCCCAGCCTCGGTCACCATCTACGAAGTTGGCCCACGCGATGGCCTGCAGAACGAGGCTAAGGTATGTCGTGTGCGCAAGACTGACGCAGGGTTTGCTGAACCACACGGCAGCGTGCAACGGCCAGCCCATGGTGGTGGCCTCAAAAACCCGCGGCAAGGCAGGCGCCCCAGCAGCCCGGCGCCGCGCTGCCGCCCGGCCGCAGACCATCCCCACCGACGTCAAGGTCAACTTCATCAACATGCTCTCGGACGCCGGCTTCAAGGTGCGGCGCTCGGCTCTCCACCTTGCGCAGCTGGGCCGTGCAGATATCCGGTACCCCCACCCACCCCTCCCGCTGCCCTGTCCTTGGCGCCTCCGCCGCCGCTCCGTTGCGCGCTGCCCGCTGCCCCCTCCCCGTCTCCACCCGCCCTCCTCTCCGCGCATCCGCCGCCGCAGGCCATCGAGGCCACCAGCTTCGTGTCGCCCAAGTGGGTGCCGCAGCTGGGTGACGCAAAGCAGGTGCGGTGCCGCACAGCACCCCGCATCGTGCAGTCCAGCGACGCCATGCCATCCATCGCACGCGCGGCCCCGCCCCCCCCCGCAAGCAGGTGATCGCCGACATGCGCAGGCGCCCCGGGGTGGCCTATCCCGTGCTCACGCCAAACATGCAGGTGTGCACGGACGCGGGGACGGACGTGGGCACACGGGGTCCACACACGGGGTGGCTCGGGGGCTGGCGACCTGGTGCGAGCCCATGTGTTGGGCCGCACCGCGGCGCCGTGGCGGCGGAGTGGGGTGCTCGGGTGCAGGCGGGGGCGGTGGCACGTTGGCTGCGGCGGCGCGCTTGAGCTGACGCCGGAGGGCGGATGTGCTGGTGCCTGCGCCGCCGGCGGCAGGGCCTGACGGCTGCGCTGGCGGCGGGGTGCAAGGAGGTGGCGGTGTTCGCGGCCGCCAGTGAGGCTTTCAGCAAGAAGAACATCAACTGCAGCGTGGCGGAAAGCCTCAAGTGAGGGCGGCAGCAGGGGACAAGGGCTGCAGCGTGCACCAGCGCGCGGAGGGGCGGGAGAGAAGGGCGGCTGGCGGTGTCTGCCGGGCCGTGCACGGTGTTCAACCGGCGGCAGACGGGCCGGCAATGGTTTGTTCCGTGCGCAGGCGCTTCGAGGCCGTGGTGACGGCGGCTCGCAAGGAGAACGTCGCTGTCCGCGGGTACGAGCGGCGCAGGACACCGAGCACGGCGCAGTGCGGGGCAAGGAGGCTGGCGCAGGTGCACTTGCCGCGCTGCGGCTGCGCGAGCCTGTCCCAGCCCCCACCCTTGCCGTGCCCCTTCCGCCGCGGCCGCCCTCGCCCCGGCCCCCCCTCTGCCCGCAGCTACGTGTCGTGTGTGGTGGGCTGCCCCTACCAGGGCCACGTGGAGCCGCAGGCGGCGGCCGACGTGGGCGCGGCGCTGCACCACATGGGCTGCTACGAGGTGCGCCAGCAGCGGCAGCAGAGGCAGCAGCGGCAGCAGAGGCAGCGGCGGCAGCAGAGGCAGCAGAGGCAGCAGAGGCAGCAGAGGCAGCGAGCGGAGGGCGCAGGGCGGAGGGGGCTGCCACGGCAGCCGGCAGCCACGCGCCGAGCCAGAGGCAGGGCGGCCATGTGCTGCTCGTGTGTCTGTGCCACCGGTTCCGCGGCTGCGCCCCTGCCCCCCTACAGGTCTCCATGGCCGACACCATTGGCGTGGGCACGCCCGCATCCATGGAGGCCATGCTGCAGGTGCGGTTGGTGCTTCGAACAGGGGGCTTGGTCGCCGCCTGTCCGCCTATCCGCCGCACCGACGCACAGCTCCGGCCCTGCACGTGGGCCTACATGGTGCTAGCGCAGCGCGGCGCCTGTCGCAAGCGCAGCACGCAGCGGCAGAAAACCTCCCCGGCCCACATGCCGCCGCCTGCCCATCCGCTTGCCCGCCTGCCCCTGCACCCCTCCACCGCCCTCCGCCCTCGTGCGCTGCAGGCCACGATGCGCCAGGTGCCCGTGTCCTCGCTGGCGGTGCACTGCCACGACACGTACGGCATGGCCATCGCCAACATCGCCGCCTCGATGCGGCTGGGCGTGGCCGTGGTGGACAGCAGCGTGGCGGGGCTGGGCGGCTGCCCCTACGCCAAGGGCGCCACAGGCAACGTGGCGACGGAGGAGGTGCGTGTCGCGGGCTGCCCCCGGTCGCGGCGGCCTCTCACGGGCGCATGGGGATTGCCATGTTTCTGCAAGGGGCGGCAGTGCGCCCGTCGGCCTAATGGGCAATGAGCGAGGCGCCGATGATGCTGAGGAGCGGGAGTGCTGGGGAAGTAACTTGTACGCGCTGCCCCGGCTCCCGGCCCCCGGCGCCGTGTGCAGGTGCTGTACCTGCTGGACGGCTACGGCATCCAGCACGGTGTGGACATGGAGGCCGTGCTGCGGGCGAGCGAGTACATCAGCACGCAGCTGGGCCGACCCAACGGCTCGCGCGTGGCCAAGGCGCTGCTGGCGCGGAGGGCGGCGCAGGCGGCGGCGGCGGCCAAGGCGGCGGCGGCCCGGGAGGCGGGCGGGCAGGCGGCGGCGATGGCCGCATAAACCAGGCGGGGGTACACGGCGGGACGTATGTAGGAATGCAGGGCAGTGCAGGAGTGGTGTTGTGTTGGATTGAGCGAGCTGGAGGCGCCGAGCGAGGCTGGTTGGTGCTGGTGGTGGGGATCGGGCAGGACGAGTGGTGCCGCCGTTGCGCCCATGCTGGTGCGGCGGTGGTGTGTTGGCGGCGGGCAGCAGGGGCAGCACCGGAGAGGCTGCAAGGAAGGGAGTGCCACTGCCGGTGCAGCAGGCAGAAGATGCGGCGGTCGCAGCTGAGAAGCAGCTCGCATGCACGTTAGTAGAGTGGAGGGCATATGGGCATGCATGTTCAACCATGCAACGGGCACCCGGACCAATGTCTGGCACGTGCGCCAGCAGGCGGGGCACATAACACGTCACGGAGGCGCTTAGGGAGCCTGTAAAGTGCACGTGCCAGCCCTATGCTTGTCATTCCTGGTCGCCAGTTCACCAAACGCCGCGCTGCTCCCTGCCTGCCAACCGAGCCATTGCCAACCACAAAGCCGATAGGGGGTTAAACACCGCGAAAGCGTCCGCTTCAAAACAACACACAGTGCAGTCCGACGAACGAACGCGTCTGTCTTTATACATTCAGCTGCATTGGCAGTATGACATCCGTACAGCTATGAACAACGGCAACTGCCAACGGCCTGTGCCTTTCTTGGCAGCACCGGTCACAAGTTACTCCTGCATCCAACGCGCACAGCCCTCTCGACGCTCTCACGTCTCTCTCTGCCACATCCGCCTCCTAGGCGTCCTCCACTGCTCGCTCCAGGTCGCTCCTCGGCAGCAGCGCCTGCCTGCCCCTCATGCCCACCAGCGCCTCCACCTCCTCGCGCCGCCGCCGCACCAGCGCACGCAGCTGCTCCCTCGCCGCGGCGCTGCCGTAGCTGGCGTCGCCGTTGAACAGTTGCACGCTCACCAGCTCGCCCACACCCAGCACACCCGACAGGCCTGCGGGGAGGGCCTCGGCGCCGGTGGGCCCCGCACCGGGGCGCGTCAGCCGGGCCGCCAGCAGCACGGGCCCGCCGGTCGTGAGTGCCTGCCGTGCGTAGGCCAGGTGCAGCAGGACGGGGGCCGCGTTGGCGGCGGCCGGGCTGGCGGGGCCAGCGCTGCTCGCGGCTCCTGTCCTGGCCGGCGGCGGCTGCCTCCACAGCGCCGCCAGCAGCTGGTCGGCCTCGCGCTCCGACAGCAGCAGCAGCTCGCCGCTGGCCGGGAACAGCAGCAGCGCCTCCACGGGCCGCAGGTACTCGTTTAGCGCCTCGCCCCTCCGGGCCACGGCGGCCGTGAAGAGGAAGTTGGCGGTGGCCAGCACGCGGCCCGACCAGGCGATGCGCTCGATGGCTGGCGGCTGCAGCAGCGCCACCGCCTGCGGCAGCCGCACCAGCTGCGCCCCCGGGTCCAGGCTGCGCGTGGAAGCGGCGCCAAAGGCGGTGGCGTAGCGCCAGTCGTGCTCCGCCACGGCGTCGGCGCGCGCGAGCTGTCGCTCCACCTCCTGCTCCTGCTCCTCCTCCTCCTGCAGCTCAACCTGTGGGGCGCGGCAGGTTTGTCGGGCTGGAGAGAGGCCGTGCGGCTGGTGACTTGGACACCTGCCTTGCGCCTTTCCTTTGTCTTTCCTTTTCTGTTTATCCTCGCGTGCGTTCTCTCGCTGCCTCTCACCTCCCGTTCACACTCGTCGTCGTCGTCCGACAAGCTGCAGTCCATGGGCACACTCTGCCCCGAGCCGTAGCGCGCGCCGCTCGCCACCAGCTGCTCCACCAGCGTCTGCATGTCGGGCGCCAGGCCGCCCGACGCCAGGCACCTGGCCAGCTGCTGGTCGGCCCGGGCCGCTACCACGTCTCCCAGCGGCGCGGGCGCCTTGCTGCGGCCGTAGAACTGCTCCAGCGCCAGCAGCTCGTCCAGCAGGCAGCGGTGCGGCGCGCCTGCCGTGGCTGCGTAGTGCAGCCCCTGGCTGGCCCACGCCAGCACGCCCGACAGCGTGGCCGCCACCGTGTTGCCCATCACCCAGCGCAGCACCGCCAGCGCGCCCAGCTGCGAAGGGAGCTCGGCCGAGCTGAGGCTGACGTGCGGTGAGCCGGCGAGGCTTGAGTCGGACTGGGGGGGCGAGCGGCGCCGCCTGACTGACACGCTGCGGCGCCGGCCAGGCGCCGGCGGCGTGTCCAGTGCGCCCGTTGACATGATCTTGGCCGCGACGTCGGGCGTGGCGGCAAAGTGCAGGCTCTGGCCGCGGCCCAACTGCCGCAGCCGGCCCGCGGCCTGCATGAGCTTGTCCTTGCAGGCGCCCGGGCCCAGCGTGAGCAGCCCCACCGCCTCCTGCCGCAGCTGCAGGTCGGCGCCACGGCAGCGCGCGTCGTCGAAGATCACAAACGTGTCGCGCTCGGCGATGGGCGAGGCGTGGCGGGGCATGCGGCGGCCGCGGGGGTCAGCCACCACCCAGGCGCGGAGCTGCTCGTCGAAGAAGGTCACGCCGGCGTGGCGGCCGCGGTCGAGCCG
>BDDC01000611.1:33145-51999 GCA_001662425.1 Chlamydomonas sphaeroides
GTCCAGCGGTCCAGCGCTGTAGCACAGCAGGGCGATGGCGCGGGAGCGGCACTGCTTGACATGCAGCTCAGCCACACGGGCGCTGTCGTCGCTGGCCGCAGCAATATGCTGCTCAATCTGGTCGCCCACAGCTGCCGTCATGGCAGCGAACCGGCGGGCGATGACGCGGCAGGCAGGGTGCCAGTCAGACAGGTAGGCCGCCACCTCGCCCAGCAGCAGCACGGCGTCATGGTCGCGCGGCGTCTGCTCCAGCTCCTCCGCCAGCGCGCCCAGCTCCGCCGTCAGCGCCTGGAGCACGTCGCCCTCCTGCTCCCAGCCCGAGCGGTGCAGCAGTTGCGGCGGCCGGTCGTCCGTGAGCGGCCCCAGCTGGAGCAGCGCCTGCTGCACCAGCACCTGCACCGCCGGCTGCGCCCATGGCAGCGAACGCTCGTGCAGCGCGGCGGCCAGGCGGCGCAGCTGGCGGAGCGGGTAGGCGCGTAGCGAGCCGAACTCCAGGAACGAGGGCTTGCTCAGCCAGCTGGGGCGCGAGTCTGCGGCGGCAATTGGGTGCAGCATTGGAGTCACAGGGCAGCTGCTTCGGCAGTGTGCTGGGCAACAGGGCCAAACCCGTCCAAGCTTCGCCCGCGCCGTCGCTGTTGTGTAGCGACCCCACCTCGCACGTTGCCTCCCTCACCTTGCCGGGCGATCGCCAGGTTGCCGCGGTTCGAGGGCGTGGCCGCTGCGGAGGCGCGCTGCTCCATGGCCCACTGCAGCGACCGCGCCTCATCCGGCAGCTGCTCCGTGAAGTAGCCCTCCAGCGCCTCCACGGACACCCGGACCCAGGGGTCAAAGAAGGCCGGGAAGCAGGCGGCCGTGTCGGGCTCCGTGCGGCTGCCGCTCCAGGCCATGCGCGGCGCAAGTGAGTCCGGGTACCAGACGCCGTCCGACGGCGAGCGGCAGTCGTCCACTCGTGCGGGGCCGACGTCCTTTGGCTGTGGCGCCGAGGCGGCGGTCCGCAGCTGCACATTGCCATCGGCGCCGCTGCGGGGCTGTGCCGGCTGGCTGCAGTACACGTTGGCGGCCTTGTGGGTGTTGTAGTGGCTCACGAGCGAGGTGACCGCGTCCGTGACGGCGACGGCTGCGGCCACCTCGGAGCTGCTGGGCCGCGGCAGCAGCATCTGCTGCGCCAGAAAGCTGATGCGGGAGAGGTGGCGGAGGGGCTGCGGCATGTGCAGGAAGAACAGCCACGTCAGCGCCAGGCCGGCGTCCTGCGGCAGTGGCTGGATGATGGGCGGCGGCGCCAGCTCAGCCTCCGTCAACTTGCGCTGCGCGGCGGCTTGCTGGGTCGCATTCTTCTTAAGCGCGGCCCGTGCCTCGTCGAGCAGCTTCTTCTGCGGCCCACCGAAGTAGCGCCGCGGGTCGGACCAGCTCAGCGTGTCGTAGCGGTCCTGGCAGCGCCTAGCCTCCTCCGTCAGCTGGCTGCCCTCTGCCTGCAGCTTACGCAGCTGCTCCCTCAGCTGCTCAGCCAGGCACTGCTTGCGCTGCACCTCGGCCCAGTGGCTGGACACGCGCGCCGCCGCATCCGCCTGCTCCGCGGCCCACAGCGCCGAAAGCTCCGGGCACGCCTGCGCGAACTCCCGCGCCATCCTCGCCGTCGCTGCGCCGCCGTCCCGCAGCGCAAACAGCCGGCTGCCGGGCACATCGCAGCGCTGCAGGTAGGCCGCCACGCCCAGTGCTGCGTCCACGGCGCCACGGTCCGCCAACGTCAGGTGCATGAGGTCGTGGTAGTCCAGCGCCACCCCGTACCGCTGCAGCAGAGGGTGCCTAGCGCCCAGCGCCTGGTGCACCAGGCAGTAGGCCGACCACACCACCAGCAGCTCGCGGCTGCGCAGCTCCACACGAAGCGCCGCAGCGGCAGCGGGCGTGGCCAGGTAGCGGCCCAGCGCAGTGCGGTAGCCATCCACCACCGCTTCCAGCGCCGCCAGCTCGGCATCGCCACGTAGCGGTTGCGTAAAACCTGCGGCGGCGCGCCTGAAGAGCTCGCGCTCTACGGTCCGCAACACCAACTGGGCGGCTACATCGTCGGACGGCTGGGCCCAGGCCGGCTGCTGCATCTGCGCCAGCAGCTGCTGGAAGGAGGCCCCGTGCGCCAGCAGCGGCAGCGAGCCCATGTTACGCTCGGCGCGCTGGCGGGCTGATTCTGAGCCAGCGGCCTCCTCCCGCGGAACCAGGGGTGCTGGCAGGACACCGCATGGCAGCGCTGCACGGCCCGTCAACGCCAGCGAAGTATACGCCGGCAGTTCCGAGGCCTGTGCCGCCTGCAGAGCCCGCTCTGCGGCCAAGCCACGCAGCTGCTGCGCTGCGGCCTCGCAGGTCGCCTCGAAGGCCGACACGTCGTAGCCGTCATCGGCGAGCGCCGCGGCCTTGGCTACGGCGGACGTGAGCATGCGGGCAGCCGTAGACAGCACGATGGGCGTGGCGGTGGCCGGCGCCATGCGCCGGAGCTGCCGCTGCAGCAGCCACAGCTCAAAGTGGGCCATGGCCTGGCGGAAGAGCAGCGAGGGAGGAGGCTGCGGCTCCAGGCTGGCGGTGAGGGCCGGGCGGCGCTCGAGCAGCACCTGCGGTGTATGGGAACGGGAAAATCTGCTTCAGGGACCAGAGTAGCTGACAGCACCCTTGAGCCCCGGCGCTCTCGTTGTAAGCCCACGTGCGCAACTATCCAATCCCCGGAAACATTACAAACCCTTGGATGACAGCTGTCTCCCTGTCAATCCGGCGCCCCTCACCTGCATAACGGCCCGCACCAGCGGCCAGGCCGTGTCGCGGACCGTGTCGCCGCCCGTGTACTGGCCCACGTCCGTGAAGCCGCCGCGGGCCGCCAAGCTGGAGACGGGGCTCGTCCCCGCTAGCTCCGATAGCGTCGTGACGACAGCCTACAGGCCCAAGGGGTGCGCCAAGCGGTACCACATGCGGGTGGCGGCATAGGATGTATGCCCACTGACCTGCGGGCGGGGGACACGCAAGCATGCGTGCGGAGCACGGGCCGCCAGCTCCCACCTGCTTGGCAGCATGTAGCAGCGGCGCGGCCGCGGCCGGGTGCAGCCCGCCCGCCAGCAGCGCGCCACCAAGCCGCGGCACGCCGCTGGCCAGGCCCTCCGCGTCGCTGGTGTCGGCTTGCCCCGAGAGGGCCGCCATAACGGCTGCATGCACGAGTGCTGGGCTCCGCGGGGCGCCCCTCCTGGCGTCGTCCTTGCGACTGCTCAGGGCCTCGCTTAGCGCGCTCTGCGTCGCCGCAACCAGCGCGGCGTGCTGGTCTGCTGCGACGGCGCCACAGAACAGAGCCTTGTGTGCACCCGGCGGGCACACCGCTGTGTGTTGCATGCGGCCCGGGGAGCTACGAGGGGCCGAGCGGGCAGGGCAGATGTTTGGGCGGCAGGTCCTGAGTTGAGCTGCGGGCCACAGATCCCCGCCCTACCCCACGGCCCTATCCCGGTTCCGCCTTCACGTCACCTTTTGACGCCTGCCCTGCTCACCTGGCGACCCGGAACTCCCAGCGATCCAGGCCCACCACGTACAGCGTCAGGTGGTCCGACAGCGCGTGTTGGTCCTTATCCAGGGGCCCGACACCGCCGCCGGCTTCGTTCACGGGGCTGAGGGCCAGCAGCGCCGCTCCGTGCTCGGGGAACCAGGTGATGGAGCCGCAGCGCAGCAACCGTGTTGCAGCCGAAAGCCAGCAGAAGCTGTCGGGTGTCAGGTCGGGCCATGTAATGCAGTCTTGTTCACCCGCAGTACCCCTCGCGTCAGAGGCGATGCCATCCTGCGCAGAGACGCGCTGGTGTGAAGTTGTAATATCAGGCCGGACAAGGGGTAGCCCTTGCAAAGGCGGGCATCGCGGCACAACCGGTTGCGTACCCGTAACGCTTGGTCTACGAACCGCCCAAAGAGGACACAGAAAGCAGCCACGTCGCTGGGAGACTGAAGCTCGCTCGCTGGGAGATGCGGGAGCGTGAAGATGCTGTGGAGCAGATGGGCGGGCTCCGCCCAGGCGGATGCAGCCGGCTGTGGTGCAATTCGTGTCCGCACACGCTGCGGCCGCAGGGGAACGCCGGGGCGAACCTCTCGCGAGGTCACTCCTGCACCAGCTGAGCCTCCGGGGGTCGTGCTGGTCACCGCATGTGCGGGTGCTGTGTGCGGCTCCGGTGGTGGCTGCGGCTGCGCTTGGACCGCAGGCTGTGCGCGGGAACCCCTACCGGAAGGCTGAGCTTGGGCTTGCACCCAAGCCCGCCCCCGGCCGACATGTGGCGCACCATTGATGTTCAAGCGCCGGTGGTGCCCAAGGCCAGCCTTCCCGTGAAGCGCTGGCGAGCGAACGACCGCGCCGAAGCAAGGCTCAGGTGCTTGGCAAGCACGCATTTTAGCCCTCGAAAGATACCATTATCAACACTGCAATATATCACAAGCGTTTGACTGGTTGCTCATACGAGCGAGCGTCGGGCGACGAAGCTGTCACAGCTGTCCAAGAACCGCGAGTCATGGCAACGCTGCGGCCTCCAACAGCTGAGCCCGCTGATATGTCACAGACATCATGGCGAAATAGCAGCACTGCGATGCGCGCTTCTGAGGCGTCCGAGGAAGCGGTGGGGGAAGCGCTGGGGGCTGCAAGCGTCAGCCACCCGGAACGTGCGACCCGCTAAACTGCTTGCGACAGCGTTTAAATTCTCTTTGTAATGAATTTGAGAGGCGGAGAAGGCACTTGTCACAGCGAAAAGAACCGGGCGATTCCGGCATGCGAAGCCGCCACCGTGGTAGTTGGGGCTACTGCTAATGTGTGCATGACTGTTGAGTCCTGCGTATGGCAACTTTCTACCCTCGGCCCGCTCCATGGAACATCACATACCCGGGCCACCCGCCACGCCGCCCGAGCTTGCCACCTGCAGTACCCGCTCGATCATTCCAACAGCGTGATGCCGGCTCCCTAAACACACTTCAGAGACACATCTAGTACTCTTATCAAGTAAGCAACAGCAAACGTGTGACCGCATCGAAGCGGTGCAATTCTTGCGCGCCGGCAACGTTGCCGCGGCCAGCTTGCGCCAGGCTTGCGCCCCCTCATCCGAGCGCCCCCACAGCGCATGCCTCTGCGCCTCGCTTGTAACAGCCAACCCAGTCCTGCCTTCCTAAATGTGCACATTGTTCAACCCAGTCTTCCACTTCTTTCAATGCTCAAAACGACTGCCAGCCGTCCGTGACGCCACCCGCACCGCGGTTGCCCACCTCGTCCAGCCCCGATCCCGGCGCAGCTGACGGTCCCGCAGGAGCCCCTCCAGCGCTGGAACCCGCAGGTTGCGCCCCGCTGCCGTTGTCGCTGTCGACCTCCCGCTCCTGCCCGGCCCACGCAGCTGCCGAGCGAGGCCAGGTAGCCGGCAGCGGCCAGAGCGCTCCGGCGTCCACATCCGCACCCGCAGCGCCGCCGCAGCCAACTCGCTCAGCAGCCTTGGCGATGGCAGATGTCATGACGGCCGCGCCAGACGGGCGGCTGAGCGTGTGGGCTCGTGACTTGCGAGGCGCAACGGACGGCCTTGCGCCGCCGGCGCCGGCCGCTGGTGGCAGGATGCTTGCCCGCGCGGCGCTGGGCCTGATGGCGTGGCTGGCCCTGCCTGCACGGTGCGCCACGTAGGACTGCAGGTAGGGGCTCAAGCTGCTGCTGGTGGCCTGAGAGGCAGCGGCAGGAGGCATCCGAGGGATGTGGGACAGAGGGGCAGCGGGAGTGCTGAGTCACTCCGCAGGAAAGGCTAGCGGCTCGTCGACCGGGGAACTGGACGTAGGCGTCAGGCCTGTGAGCTGTGTGGTGTCTAAAGCCCAGACCCTGAAGCGCTATACGCTTCGTGGCTGGCGGCGGCTCATTTACGGTAAGTTGCATTGCTCCTGTGGGCCCCACCGTCCCCCCCCCTCCAGGCGCGCACCTGCAGGTCCCGCATCATGTTGTGGAGGCCCGACAGCATGTGGTTGGCGGCGGGGCCCTGCAGCGGCAGGAGACACGGCGGTGTGAGGAGGCAACAGCGGTAGCGTTGTACGGCATGCCAAGCTCTGGTACGACGATGACGCGTCCCGAATGTCGTCAACATCGTGCGCGCGGCCCCCACCTTGACCAGGCGCTCCCACTCGGGGTCGGAACCCGCCGTGTCCAGCTCGTCCTCGGCCACGGCGCCGCTGTCGCTGGCCGCGACCAGGGACTTGCGCGCCGCGCCCGAGGGCCGCAGCCGGCCGTGCGCCATGGAGCGCCGCTCGCCGCCACCGCCGCCGCCCCAGGCGCTGCATTTGGGCACCGCGCCCTCCGGTGCACCCTCGGCCTCCTCCACCTCCAGATCCAGTTGGAGCGTGTACGCCACTGCAGCGCCGGCGGCGTGCAGCGGTCCCGTCGCGGCAGCGCTGGCGCGAAGTGCCGAGCCCGCGGCAGCGCTAGACAGGCCGGCGCCGCCCCCGGCGCCGTGCTCGGCAGCGGCCTGGGAGTGTGCCTGGGACCCGGCGCCGCGGTGCTCCCCCGCGGCGTCCTTGTGCAGGTCCCACATGCGCTGCTGCTGCGCCGGCGGCTGGGTCCGGGACGTGGCGCCCTGCACGGGTGCGTGAGGCGCGCCGGCCCCCGGCCCGGACCGGCGCTGCTGCTCGCGACGCAACGACACCAGTGGCCCTCCTCGGTGGTTGGTGACGAAGCGGCGGCTGGAGCCGCTGGTCGCCTCCGCGGGCGCCGGCGCGCCATTGGCCGAGAGCTCGGTCGGCGCAGTCGCCGTGCGGACCCACTCGCGCGGCGCGGGCCGCGGCTTGAGCGCACCGCCGGCGGGCGGCGAGGGCCCGCCGCTGCCAGGGGCCCGGCGGGTGGCCAGCGGCGGCGTCCGGGGCGCGGCGGGCGGACCCGGCGATGCCCGCGGGCCGCAGCGGGCGGTGCTGCCGGGCCGTGAGCCCTGCTGCTCGCGCTCATCGTCGCCCTCGGCGCCGCCCAGACTGACGCTGCGCTGCGAGTCGCTGCGCGCGAGGCGGTCCCACACCAGCGTGGGTTTCTTGGGGCGCACCGGGGCCTGCGTGGGAGGGGACGGCGCGTGAAACGAGTACCGTGTGAGGCCTCGGGGCGGGGTAGGTTGGCGCTGTCACAGCAGAGGGCTTCACGGCGGTACAGCAACAACCCATGCATGCCACAACACACAGTCCGGCGGCCCGCATACGGTACCTTTGGCGGCTGGTGCTGCTGCGGCGGCTGGCCGTTCCCCCAGGGCGACGGCAGCATGTGCACCACCGCATTCACGCGCCGCATCACCGTGGAGCGCCGAGCCGGCTTCTGCAGGGGGCGCACAGCCGCGCGAGCGGCGGACGTTAGCTAGCGGCCACAAGGCCAGCCAACACCACGAACCAGCGCCTGCTGCGGCGCCGGGCATCACAGAGATGGCGGCTGCCGTGCACCCCCCATCCCGCAGGCGCTCTCAGTCCCTCACCCAGCGGTTGTCTTCGTAGGACTGGTTGAAGGACTGCTCGGTCGCCTGCGCGGGACGCGGGATCTGCTGTCATGTCATCACAGACAACCTCCTTGGCAGTGCACGCATTCAGCGGCCCCCTGGTCGCTGTGCACTCGCGCTGCATCCAAACCCAGGGCGCCGCCCTTTGATGCACTGCCCTCCCTCTCGCACTGCACAAACACTACGGCGAGCCCCAGCCCCTTTTCTTATCCCAGCCCAGCTCATCCCATGCCCCACACCCCGGGGTCCCCCACCAGCTGCTGCTCATCCGCGTGCCACTCCAGGGAGCCGCCCTCCAGCACCACGCCCATGAGCTGCTCGCTGCGCTGCGTGAGGCCCGAGTGCGCACAGGCCATGGCCGCCGCGGAGCGAGGGTAGAGCGGGTAGCGCAGCACGGGGGCCTTGGTGAGGTGCAGCGAGGGGCCGCGCTTGCGGAGCGTCTTGGAGATGCTGGCCTGCGGGGGCGCCCAGCAAAAGAGGAAAAGGGGTGTGAGCTGTGGGAGCGGAAGCGTCCCCTCGACCGTGTGTTGCTGCAGTTGGCTATGCAGGCAGAGGAAGGGGCAGGGTGAAGCGCGCACGACACGGGAGCGGAATGAAGCCCCGCGACGTGGCGTACTGCACCCCACGTGGTGACTGGAAGTCTCGTGCCGTGACCACGACCGGATGGGCGGAACTTGCTGAACACGCTACCGGCCTGGATCAGGCAGGAGGCCTCCTGGCCTGCACCCACCGCGGCCGACACGTAGCGGTCTGACACGCTGACCGCCGTGGCCCAGTCCACCAGCGCCGTCATGCCTCGGTCGATGGAGCGCAGGCGGCTCTTCTCATCCTGCAGCTCCAGCAGCACGTGCCGGTGCGCCGCCGCCACGTGAGCGTCGGGGCTATTGCAGTAGCCGCCGCCGCCGCCGCCGGGCTCGGCGGCGGCGGCGTACTGGCCAGCGCCGGCGCCGTCCGGCAGCCTGAAGGTGACACCCGCGTGCGAGGTGTGGACCGAGCCTCTGGTGCCGTTGGCGCTGGGTGGAGTCGGTGGGTAGGTATGGTGGGGCAGGGGGATGCTGGGCAGCGGAATTGTTTCCGCAGGCTGCTGTGGTAGTGGGACCGTCCCGGCCGTGGCCGGCTGGGCTGGGAACTCGCTGTTCCGCGTTGCGAAAGCGGCGCCTGCGCACGGGTGGAAGGCGAGTCAGCAGCAAGAAAGCTGACTAGAACCTGATGGCGAGTGTTTGATTTAGCAACAAGCACCAAGGCTCACCGCCGTTCAGGCCGGGCTCGCCTGTCGCCGTGGCATTGCGGCTTGGCCGGGCACACCCCTCGCCGGCGGCAGCAGAGGTCACCACCGAGGTAGCCACTGGTTCACCGGTTTCTTGACCGCAGCCATTGCGGGTGCTGGTATGTCGCTGTGGTCGCTCAACCGCAGCATGATGGGCCATCGGCCACAAACTTGTCGCTTGCACCGACCCAGCCGCAATGAATGTGATTACTGCAGCTGCATTGATTGCTTCGGGGACTCGAGATGCTTGTTTCCTTGGTGGCCGGTCGTCTCCCCCAGCGTCTCCCCGAGCAGTGCTGCGGCAGGGGCGTGCCGCTGCGCCCGTAGTATGACGCTCAGTAGTATGTGGGCACAAAGGTCACGATCCTTGGCATGCGAAGACAGTAACGCGCGGTGAGGCTGGTAAAGGCGGTTGGCTCTCGCGGCTGAATCCACTCGCAAGATCCAACGCTATGCGAAGTTCTGTTGGCATCGTGGCCCCGCTCGTTATAAGCTTACATCATCATCAGCACCATGTCGACAGAGCCACTGCTGCTGTCGGCGGGCTGGCAGGAGGCCGACTGCGAGGCCTCGCCAGAACTGCCGCCCGAGCTGCCGAACGTACACGAACTGCAACAGGAGCACTCGCAGGCAAGCTGCTGTACGCGAGCTACTTGTCAGTGAAAGGAGGCATCATTTTCGGCACGCCGAGTTTTTACGGCACCCCACGCCCGCCCACATCACCCCAAATCAACCCAACAAGTGGTCTGGTGGGTGGGTGGGGGAATTTGCCTGTGTTGAGTGCCTTCCCCCACCCACCCGCAGTTCATCACGCACCTACGCAAGCAGGGGGTGCGGAAGCTTGGCGAGGCCCGCATACCCGCCGCGGAGCTGGCCGCGGTTTTCAGCGGACGCGGCACGTTGTTGACGCGGGGCAGCACCTCGTGCGCCCTGGACTGGGCCGCGTGGTCCGTGCACCCCGTGGAAGCCCCCGGCACCACAGGCCCTTCGGAGCCCGCCAAGGCAGGCACCGGCGGCCACTGGTGGAAGCGGGTCAGGTGAGCCGCCGTGTGTGGCACCCTCGCCCACGACACGTCCGTGCCGCTCCGCGCAACCCCTCAACCCAGTGTGTCGCGCCCGCTGCAGGATCGCTCTGCACGATGGCGCGCCCCACACCGCCCCCGGCGGCTCCCGGCCGAGCCCGCGCCCCAGCGCGCTGCCCGCCTCGTCGGCCGCCAGCGCTCTGACCCCCACGGCCGGGCCCCGCCAGTCGCGGCCGCCGCCCCCGCCGCCCACGGTGCTGGTCGAGTCGTACCTGGTAGCGGTGCGGGACGCGGCGGCGCCGGGGGAGGCGGGGCTGCTGCGACCGCTGCTGCGCCGGTGGCAGCTCGGCAGCGTATCGTCGCGCGCCTTTGCGCTGCCGGCGGTGCAGGTGCGGGCCCGAGGGGCGCTGCCGCCCGGGGTCCTACCGCCATCCCAGCACCGGGTCCGCTGTCCAAGCCCGTGAGTGTACTGGCCTTCCGCACCCACCCACCCGCCCCCAAAGGCGGTGGTGGCATGGAAGTGGGAGCGCTTTGCCAGGCGGCAGCTGCTGCGGCAGCTGGCGCTGTACGGGCTGTGGCTGGGCGCGTTCACGGGCTTCATGCTGCTGTACACCAGCAATGACGCAGGTTCGTGACGGGGCTGGCGGCTGGCGGCTGGCGGCTGGGGCCCCTGCCTGCATGTGTCAGTCGCCGACCTACCGTGTTTAAGGCAGAGCCTTGACGCGCTGTGTTCTCGTCCCTCGCAGCCATCACCGACTACCAGCTGCTGTGCACGTGGCAGGTGGGCGCAAAGGATTGTGGCGGGTGCTGGGGGAAACGAGGCCGACGGCATGAGGCCTCCCCCTCCTTCCCACTCCTCCCCCCCCACCTGGCCAGGGCCGCGCCTCCGTGGCCTGCGAGGTGCTGGCGCTGCTGGGCATGGCGCCCTTCGTGCTGGCGGAGGCCCTCATGCTGCGGGTGTACGGCCCCTGGGCCTGGCTCTCCGCCTGGAACCTGCTGGACCTGGCCACCTACGTGCTGCAGGCGAGGGGGGCCCCGGGGGGGCAGGCTCTCGCCCGCCACGCAGGGGCAGGCCGCTACGGCCGCAGCGCCGGCCATTCGCCTGCCCTCCGCTTGCATGTTCTTGCCGCCCTGCCGCCCTGCCGCCCTGCCGCCCTGCCGCCCTGCCGCTCGCGTGCCGCCCTCCCCTTGCTCTCCCCCTCCCCACCGCACATCCCTCCCGCTGCCCTGCCCCTGCCCCTGTCCTTCCCCAGGTGTCCATCACCGTGCTGCACCTGGGCCAGTTCGAGGAGGGGCCGCTGTGGCTGACCCTGGCCACCGCAGTGCAGGTGCGTGTCGCAGGGCAGGCGCATGTCGGGTCGAGGGGGGAGCTACCGCACACAGGTGCTGCCCCGGCTGCCAGACGCGGGGGCGCCCGACCTCCCGCCTGCCGTACCTGCCGGCCGGCCGCTCAGCCCCCGCTGCCCGCTGCCCGCACACCCCTCTCCCAGGCGGTGCTTAGCCAAGCGGGCTGCAGCCAGCGCGCTCACCATGCCTGCACCGATCCCCTCCCTCCCTCCCTCCCTCCCTCCAGGCGGTGCTGCTGGTGGTGCGCCTCACCTACTTCAGCCGCGTGTTCAGGTCCACCACCTTTGACTTCATGGGCAGCCTGCAGGTGCGCCCCGGCTGCCCTCGCCCTAGGGGTTGGGGGGTGGGAGGGAGGAGGCAGGCCAACGGCTGCGCGCCGCACGGCCCGCAGCTCCCCTGCCGCACCGCACCGCACCGCACCGCAGCGCGGTGATCCCTGCTGCCGCCCCTGCTGCGCCGCCACCACCCTCCCCTGTCCACCCACCCCTCTCCGCCGCACACCAACATCAAGTGCGGCTCGTTATGCGCGCACCATGATCATAGCCTCCATCTGCCATGCTCCTGCGCTGCTGCCCTCACTCCCGGTGGCCCCATCGCCCGGTCCGCGCTCTCCCTTCCCCGCCCCGTTGGCCTCAGACGGTGGGCCGTGAGGTGGCCTGGTACGTCGCGGTGCTGCTGCTGCTCATGTGGGGCTTCGCGGCCTCCTTCTACACGGTGTTCAAGGACGACGAGGCCGCCAACGGCTTCGAGAGCCTGCCCATGGCGCTGCTCACCATGCTCAACTACGCGGTGGGAGTATGGGGGCCGGGGTGGGGGAAGGGGCTGGCGTGGGGTGAGGTGGGATGGAGGCCGGGGTGGGGGAAGTGGCTGGCGTGGAGTGAGGTGGGATGGGGGCCGGGGTGGGGGAAGGGGCTGGCGTGGGGTGAGGTGGGATGGGGGCCAGCATGCGGCCGTGAGCCCTCGACGTGGGTAATCCCCCAGCAGCACCCTATCTCCCGCGGCGCCAGTGCCTGCTCATCCTGACCCCTCCTGGACCACTGCTGACCCCTGCCCCGATCCACCACGCCTTGCCCCTGCCCTGTCCTGCCCCGCCCTGCGCCACACACGCTCCTGCCAGTACACACCCTCCCTCCCTCCCTCCCCTTCCTGCCCCCCCTGACCTCCCTCCCCCCAGGTGGGCGGCACCAGCTACTACATGCGCGGCATGATGGCCTCGCAGCACCCCGCGGCCGCCGTGGTGCTGTGCACGGTGAGGGCGGAGTGGGGCCGACAGGAGTCCGGCGCGGATAGGGGCTGGGGGAGGCTGGGCGTTAGGGCAGCGCGGTGCGCGTGTGGCGAGCCGCAATGGCCGAGTGGCAGATCGGGGGCGCTGGTGCCGACCGTGTACCCGGCCTGGCTGCGTGCCATCTGTTGCTTGTGCTGCTGCCCCTGCCGCCCCCGCTGCCTGCTCCTGCCCGGCCCCAGGTGTACCAATTTGTGGTGAGCATGCTGCTCATGAGCCTGCTGACGGGCGTCATGACCAACGCGCTCATGAAGGTGCGTCACAGCAGCTGTGGGGTGTGCTATGGGGCGGCAGCCGAAGGGGCGGAGGGGCTGCAGCCAAGGAGGTCCAAGCTGCGGCCGACCGGATGTCGCCGCGCCCCTTCCCTGCCCCCGGCCCTCCCGGCAGAGCGCGTCCGAGGAGCAGGTCGGCCTCATCCTCAACAGGGCGCAGGTGCGGAGAGCAGGCCCGGCTGCCTCGGCTGCCCCTGCTGATGCGCTCGAAGGCCGTGCCAGGCCAGGCCGCTTAGAGCCCTCGCAGCTGAGCATTGCGCCCGCTGCTGGCAGCGATGCTATGGCGCCGGGGCGTCCACCGCGCCCCGCTCGCAGCCTTGAAACGGGTGCGATACCTGCTGCCGTCGACCCATCCGCTAGCAGCCGAGTGTCGGTCGCCCACCGCCGCCGCAACCTGGGCCCCACAACAGGTCATCGATGAGCTCGAGGCGCTGCTGCCGCCGCCCGCCCTGCGGCTGCTGTACGGCACATGGGGTGGCGGGCGCCCGTCGGACGTGTGGCTGCCGTACATCCACGTGCTGCGCGTCAACCCGCGGTCGCTGGAGAGCATCGACGAGGGGCCGCTGTGGCCGGCGGCGGTGGCGGCGGCGGACTCGCGGCAGGGCGCGGCGGCGGGTGGGCCCGCGGCGCAGCAGCCTGGCGGCACAGCGGATGGTGGGTCCAGGGAGCGCCTTCGTCCAGTCCCGGGGCTTTTCCACAGGAATAAGCTGGGACCAGCTGGGACCTGCACCACAGCTGCGGAGACGCGCAGCCCTTTGCACTGTCTCACAACACGACGCATCCGAGGAGCGACGTTTGAACCCCAGTCATTCGCACTATGCCATTAAAGCTGCGTCTGAAAGCCCCTCGGCCCCTGGGACGTGATGCGGAGGACCATTGACGTCAAAGACGAGTGTGTTGTGGCTGTCCGCGGTCACAACCTCCCCGCCCCCGCCCCTGTTCGCCTTGGTTTCTCTGCCAGGGCAGGGGCCACGCACTAGGCCTGCTGCCGTAATGCCGCCGCACCGCCGCCGGCATAGCGCTGCCGTCGCTGCCCGCCCAGCCACCCGCCTTCGCCCCTGACCCTGTCCTTGTTTGCCCCCTACACGCGCGCCACACATCCCTTCCCCCGGCTCCTGGCACCACCGACACCTCACCTGCCTTCCCCGCCCCTCGGACCCAAAGGCGGTGCCGGCCGCTGTGCGCCGGCGCCGGCGACCGGCGGGCCGTCGGCGGCTGCCGTGGAGCGGCTGGAGGCGCAGGTGGCGAGGCTGGAGATGCAGCTGGGGGAGGTGACGCAGCTGCTGCGCCGCCTGGTGGAGCAGGGTGGGCCGGGGGGCGGCCGGTGACGGGCAGGAGCGTGCGGGCGCCGGCAGCGTGCAGCGGAGGCACGGCAGGGAGAAGGCACGGCTGGAGGGTTGCGGGCTCGGGCGCAGCTATGGCGATCGGGGCGATCGGGTAACTCGCGTTTGGCAGGCGGCAGCGATGGTGTGGGTCGCGTTGCGGGGGCAGTCGCGAGCTGGGGCTGGGGCTGAGGCTGCTGAGGCCGCGAGGCGGCGGAGCTGCGCCCGGCTCTCCCTGGCTCATGCGGCGGCGGCGATGGGGGGGCCAGGACGGGCGCCCTGATGGGGGCGGTGACGCGCGGGGCCCGGAGCTGCAACAAGCGGGTGCGGCCAGTGGCCGTCACACGCTGCGGCCGGCACCTCCTGGCTGGCGCCGCCTCGAGGCATGCCCTGGCCTTGCCACCGGCTGCCGCGCTGCGCACAGATCCGCTAGCTCCCACTGCTCGCAGCGCACGTGCGGTGCGTCCTCGCAGCGCCCGCCGGCACAAATGCGCGCCGGCCCCGGCATACACATATCTATTCCGGCCCTATCAAGTTGAACACACAGACGCGCAAGAGCAAGACTTGCGACATACGGCTGCCAGCGCCCTCGCGGGGCACATGGCAGCCGCCGCGCCTGCACGCATAGCACACGCCGCTATCAATGGCACCCGCACCCCACCCCCTTCACACTCCAAGCACTGGGACAGTCCCCGCAGGAGCAGCAGCTCTGCCCACGCCCCGCCCTGCACGGCGCTCCGGCTGACAGGCCAGCACGGCTTGTCTGCCGGCTGCAGGCGGCAGCAGAGGTGGCAGCGGCAGCGGCCCATGAGCGCCGGGCCCTGCATGCAATCCCCTTACTTGCGGGACAGCCTGCAAGCGCTGCCCGCCCGCCCCAGCAACAACCCCAGCCTCAGCGCAGCCTGTCCTGGAACACATCCGGCATCCCCCACATGGCCCCACATTCCACATCCCGCCGCACCGCACCGCACCAGCGCAGCACAGCGCCCACAGCCACCCGTCCGCAATCCCTCGCAACGCACATAACAGACATCCAGCTGGCAGTACACACCGCGCCCGTGCACACGGTTGGTGCCCAGCCCGCCGCCAACCCTAACCACAGGCGCACCGGAGCGCGCAAGCGCGCCCGGCCACTCGGCCACTGCTTGCAACGAGCCATGCCACACGCCCGCAAAAGGCTGGTTCTTGTTTTGATGCTTCCCTCGCGGCCAGGGACCCGCACCGCGCGTTCACCAACCGCAAGCGGCCGCCGGCCGCCTCGCGCCAATATCAGTCCTGCCTTGACTGACGCCGCGCCACGCGCCGTCTTGCCCTCGCCGACGGCCGCCGTCAGGGCTGCGGCATACGTTCCTCCATTATTATTGCCGATCAGCGCCCCACAGGGGCAAGGCCATGGGTTCCTGCACGCGCATCGGCAGCGCCGACAGAAGCCCAGGCCGGGCGGGGCCGGGCCTCCGCCCGCCGGCGCCGCCCGCAGTACCGAGTGCCCAGCGCCAGTGCAGCCCCAACGGGCTCCCTCGCTCCTGGTGCGCCTGCCTCCGCGCACAGCGCATGTGCGTTGGTTAGCGCCGCGCGCACATCGCCCGCTCACGGCTTGATGGGAGCCGCGCACGCGACAGCGTGCGTGCAGCAGGTGTACGCGCCGCGGAAGGCGAAGCGCCATCATGCGTTCCCCCGCGGCGAGCGGGCCAGCCGTGCGACACGCGGCAGTCCAGCCCGCCCTAGCCAAACGCCGCTGACGCCTCGTCGAGCATTGCACCAGGGCTATCCTGCACGACAGCGACGCTCACACACTTCGGCCCTAAAAGTTGAACACACGAGCCCATCCCAGACGCCAGTGTTCATTGCCAGGGCGTTGCGTTCGGCGCGCACGCGCCACATCCTTTCGTTGCGGCACAGCAGCGCGCCGCTGCCAGAGCTGCTGCTGTGTCCACGGCGCCGGCGCGTCCTCCCCAGCGGCCAACTCCCAGCCTGCCTCCTCCCCAGCACCTCACGCCTGCAGTCACGCCGCGGACTCCCACGCCCACGGCCGCTCAAGCCCCCTGCGCAAGCCATCCCCGCCGCGCACCGCCGCCGCCGCCGCCCTACAGGTGCCCCATCTGGCCTAGCTGCTCCAGCTCCTCGTCGTCCCAGTTGCGCGTCAGGCGGTGCCGCGACAGCACCAGCTCCTCGTTCAGGTCCAGCTCCTCCAGCATCGTGTCCAACATGCAGCCGCCGCCCGTGCGCTGGCTCTCCGGCGACGGCGGCACCGGTGAGCTGACGCCCTGGTTCTGCAGCAGGGCCGCCAGCTGGCTCTCCGTCAGGCCGGCGGCCTGTCGGGCGGGGCAGGCGGTCAGGCGGGCGCGGGGCGCAGGACCGTGCGCGCATCACCAGGCTGGGCGCGAAGGCGCGCATGGCTGGCGCTGTGCCATAAAGGGTACTCGGCGCCCCGCGGCAGAGAGCGGTAGCGGCACTAGCTCAGCCCCGCGACCCCTCCCCAGGCAGCTCCGCGCCGCGCACCCAAGGGCCCTGCTCACCGAGGGGCCGCCCTCGCCGCTGCCCGTGGTGATGAAGAACGAGGGCTTGCGCAGGCGGTGCGGCAGCAGCCGCCGCCGGTTGGCAAGGGGCGAGGCGGTGAGGCTGGCGCTTTGGCGGCGCATGTCCATAAGCTCATCCCACCCGTCCGTGAACGCCCCCAGCTCCGTGTTGCTCATGACCCGTGCGCCCAGGCTCCCAGCCGAGTCCGGCGCGACGCCTCCGGCCGGCTCCAGGCTGGCCGCGGCGCTCGTGCCCGCCTGTGGCTCCTGCCAGCGCCGCTCGCAGCCGTCTCCGGTCAGCAGGGGCAAGGGCCGCGGGCGGGCGAAGGCCGGCAGCTCCACAGCCGGCAGCGGCAGGCCGTCGGGCACGTCGGGCTGCTGCGGCCGGCTGCTGTCGCGCGAGAGGCGAAGGTACTCGGGGAGCTGCGCTTCGGAGCCGCTCATGATGGCCGAGCCAAAGGCCTGTGCGAACTGGTCGTCGCTCATGCTGGTTATCGCGGCGTCTAGCAGACCCCCGAAGCTGACCTCCTGGCCGTCGTCTGCGTTGCACGCGAGCGCCGGCGCCGCCGCGGCCCGCGGTGACACGGCCCTCGGCGACGCGGCCCTCGGCGACGCGGCCCTCGGCGACGCGGCGGCGCTTCCGCCCGGCATCGCGCCAGCGGCGGCCACCTGCGCCAGCATGACCGCGACGGGGCTGACCATACCGGCGCCCACGCGCGGCGACCGGCCCCCGCTGAGCCCCCGCACGGGCAGAGGCTGCTGATGCGCTTGCTCCTGCAGCTGCTTGGTAACGGCGCGCTCCAGCGTGGCCGCCTGCGCCAAGCACCGCAGGTGCGCGGGGCTGGGGTCGGTCGCGCTGGACACCAGGTACGTCTGCGGCGCAGCAGGGAGGGGAGGCGGCGAGCGGCAGAGCGAGGCGAAGGGGTTGGTCAGGGGCAGGCCCAAGCACAGCCCCGCCCGGCTGGCGTCGCCCCGCGGGCTCAAGCAAACGACGGCTGCGGCCGGTGCGGCGGAGGGCGCCAGCAGCAAACGTGCCCCGCCGCCGCACTCCCGGCCCGCTGGGCGCACCTCCATGAGTCCCTTGCCCTGTGGGTGGGGTGCCGAGGCCAAGGAGCGGAGCAGGAGCGCAGACGTGAGCGGTGGGCGGCGGCAGGGAGCGCGCACTGCCATGGGCTGCCTTTGCTGCGCCCCTCGCCGTCAGGTGGCCTCCTTGCTGCCCCCGCGCCGCACCCACCTTGACGGCGATCTCGCCGCGCTCGGTGATGAAGTAGCGCTCGGGCTGCTTGATGAGCGCCCGGGCGGCGGCAGAGATGTGCACGCAGCCGGCCAGGCCGTGGCTCTCCATGCGGGAGGCGCTGGCGGCGGGAGCGGGCGGCGGGGCGGCGGCGCGGGAGGGGAGCGAAGGGCGCGTCAGGGGCTGCGCAGCACGGCATAGTGGGGGGCTGCAGCATGTGGATGCGTGCAGGCCCAGCGGCGACCCTGCAGGCAGGCGGTGCGTCCCCCCTCTCGCTCACGTGTTGACTGCGCAGAAGGCCAGGCGGAAGGGGGCGACGGCGGCAGGGCGGCGCAGGGGCGGGTGCAGAGTGAGCCGTGGGCACTCGGAGTGTCCCCTGATGACCCCATGCGTCTGAGGCCCCATACAACAGCACCAGCAATGTGGCGCCGCCCGCGCCACGCCACCAAGGCGCCCGAGGCCCGGACGCCGGCTGCTCGCCTCGCGCACGGCCCCCCGCTACGCCGCAGCACATGCGCCTCCCACCTCCCCCACGCTCACCCGTGTCCCCAAACAGGTGGAAGCGAGGCATGCGACGGCCCACCACTCCGCCCACCACCGAGCCGCTGTGCACGCCCACGCGGATCTGGGCGGGGGGAGTGGGGCGGGGCAGGTGGCGGGGGTCCGGTTGAGGGGTCGCAAACGGCGAGGGCAGGGCAGGGCGACCGGCACGCGCCAGGCGCCGCGGGCCGCTGGCTCCGCTGGCAGGGCGCAGGGCCCTGGGCAGGGGCGGCGCCTAGGCCCTCACCTGAAGGGGCACCCCCTGGTTGGTCTTGACGCGGCTGCAGGGGAGGGGGCGACGCACAGGCGGAGACGGGCCAGGGCACGAGCGTCGGCGCAGGGGCGCACGGCGCCGCCGTCCCACCACGCCAGATCTGCGCACCGCCCATCGCAGCATCGGCCCGGCGAAGTCACTCACGCGCACACGCGGTGCATGTCTATGGCGAAGTCCAGCACCGTGTCCACGTGGTTGGGGCAGGGCTGCGTCACGTTGGCCACCTGGGGGGGGGAGGGCAGGGGGCGGGGTGGCGCAGGGTGGGGCTGCCGGCCATGCCCAGCTTGGGTGCAG